>JARHVA010007572.1:505000-652458 GCA_037957365.1 Torreya grandis
TCATTGTTTCCCATTGTGTTTTCTTAAAATTGATTTTTATATTTTGTGTCTATGTGTTAAAAAATATATTCTTAGTGAATTCAAATATCCTGATACCTGTGATAAACCAGTATGAATCCCACCTCTTTTGAGGGGAGTTGTTCAACTTATGCAAGAACTATCCTCAAAAGAAAAAGCTCTACAAAATTTATGTTCACTAGATCATTTATGATATCTATGTAATAAATGATTATGATGTGCATACATAACATCATAATGTAATCTAATTTGAGCATAAGTTTTTAGTGTATAATGTATGTTAGGTATATGATTCACAAGGGTATCAAGATAGATATAGTAATGTATATGAATAGTAAATGTGAACAATAACTGAGTATCTACCTAAGGGGATGAGGCATGATGTCCATCATAGCACCCAAGTAGGAAGGGGAGATTCATGAGGTCCTTCATGGAATATAAAAATGGAGTGTGACAAGAAAGAAATAAGTGTCATGGTCATGATGCATTAAATAAATCATGCATACAACACACATGAGTCACACAAAGAAGGCCAATGGGACATAATACAAGGGATATGTGCACATGTCATTAAATCTAATAAATCAAGACATATAAGGACATGTTCAAATGCCCACATATGCAAACAACAAGCAAGTTGGCTTAGATCCACATCAAAGAACATATTCAAATGTTCACATACATAATCAAAAAGGTACACATAAGAACATGGGTACATGTCCAAAGCATATGTATAATGAAAAGAAGTGGCATAGAGCCATATATAAATGGCATATTCAAATTCCATCAAATAGAATAAGCATAGAGACACAATCAAGTCTAAACTAGGAAATTTAGAAATGAAAGTATACATAAACATGTGGTAAAAGTCTATATAAGACATAAGATGTATATAATATGATCCTAAAGTAGTATTATTTAGTATAAAATCTGAGTCAGTATAGTGTTGAGGTCAACATAACCCCATTTCTAAAAAATGGGGACCCTTGTTTCAAATTTTACAAATTTGTGATTTAAATTGAAAATTTCACTTAATAAGAGTTATTTATTTGAATAACATCCATGTGTGGTTCTCATTTAGCTTAACTGACATGTATCTATTTGATCCTTGTCTTATTTTTCCTAATTTTGCTAATGGTTGCTTCATGTGTTTTCAAGATGCAGGTTTAATGAAGACTCAAGTGTGTGGAAAATTTTCATGTTTCCATACTTCAAATGATAAATTGACCCTTTGATTAATCATTGGTGTTGAATTTTTTGATTGGACATGTTTGAACATCAAAAAACCTTTAATCTAAGTCTTTTAGCCTAAGCCTTTTGAATTTGAATTCAAATTTACATGAGTTTGTTTTATTCAAAATTACATGGGAACACTTTATATTTGTTTAAAACTTAGCTTATATTTTATACTAAGATTTTGATTATGTTTATTAACATGAATAAAACCTTAGTCTAAAAATTTTAATGCTAAGTTATTTATGTCTCGAGACCCCTTAGTTATTTTCATTATTCACAAGGACTAACTAAACATGGGGTCCCTTTTATTATGTTTCACACTTATTCTAAAATCTTATTCTAAGGTATTTAATCATGTTTATTAATGTAACCAAAACCTTAGGTTAAATACTTTACACTAAGTTATTTATGTTCCCAAATCTTTCTTAGTTTATTTTATTATCCACATATCCAATGGAGCACACTTGATCAAGTAAGTAAGATCCAACGATTTGCAGGGACTCTTCAAAGTCAATAAGTCAAGAACCTAGATCAATAGTGTGAATTCAATTAGGAAAAATAAATCAATGATGTGAAATGTGTAAATGACAAGTGTCATGCCCATGGATCATAATTTAAAGCTCAAGTAGTATCTCAAAGATCAATAGTATGTGACCAAACATACACATTTTGATCAATAGTGAGCATTAAGTCAAAACTTAAACAAAGCCCCAAGAAGAGAGAGAAGGTGATAAGTGTCATGATCATGGAGACTAAGTTAGGAAATAAATGGTGCATGGAACAAAGGATAGAACCTGGAGGATTAAGATCTACAGTGCATGTTGATCTTTATAACTAAGATCCAATGGTGTAAAAGGAATGTTGACTTTTCAAAGAGAACCTAAGATGAATTCATAGCTTCCATATGGTGAAAAGATATTTCCCTAAGAGAACACAATATCTAAAAGCATAGAGAATGCTCATGGAAGTGACAAATGGCAAAATCTCAAGCACTTAGCAAAAAAATCAACCAATAGCATTCAAGTTCTTACATCCAAATCAATGGTATGAAGCAAGGTAAACTTTTCAACAAGCCTAGACCTAATGAGGTTTTGACATGTGTCCTAAAGGGGATAATGGTCACATTTCAAAAATAAATAAAATAAGTAACATAGATGTGCCATATCGGCATACACGTTAGGCTAAAAGATCTTGTGGACCCAAAAAGGCAAAGGTATAAATATGAGATCTAAATATAAATCTAAGTTACGAAGCTCTCAATTTGAAATCCACTACCACCACTAAAGCTCTATGTGAACCTGCTTGAAATCTAAAAAACACTAACATTTATAAAAACCCTAATTTGAATTTGTGTTCATTGTAATCAAGCTAAGTAGAATCAAATTATTGTATGTGCAAGGATAATTCAATTTAATTAAAATTAAAATAATGGGAGATCATAAGGGTGTATCTGAGGAGGAAGTGGAGCTATATTTGACCATAGATGTTGAAGGAAATATTTTCAAAGACACTTAGTTCTATGATTTAATTCTAAACATTAGAGGCACTAATTGGTTGGTGTTTTTATGGAACATCAATAATCAACTTGCCATTACCCAGGAGGATAAAAATATATCATCCAAGAGTCTATATGATGATATAGTATCAATATATATGGTGGGTATTCATTATATAGGTACAAATATTGAGGTACTTCACTACATTGACATTCTTACTCCTATTTTCAAGGAAACTAAGATAGATAAGGGTATGATTGCTAATGAACATAATTTAAGAAAGGTGGCTTATATATTTACTATGGCATTTGAGTCATATTATAAGTTACCTAAACCTAAAATAGACCTTGCCACAATCAATTCTTAGGCCAAAGAGAATTATTTAAATCACATCTTAACCATGTGGTTGTATTATGGAAACCAAGTCTTTTTAGACTTAAGTAAGAACATCCCAATCAACCAATTCAGACCTGTGATAAGAATGATTATGAAAATGTTGAACAAACTATGTGAAAATTCCACCATAGCCTATGTTTATATTGTTTAGATGCCAATTATCTATTTCATGATTGAAAATCATATTACCCCCTTCTAGGTGAAATAATAAGCATCTCATTGAGTAGGCATATTTTTGAAATCAAGAACAAGAAGAAAACTTAATTCTATATGATGTCATATCTCTTAGATGCTCTTTTTTCTACTACCAAGATCCCAAACTAGAGGTAATGATCACCTAATTGGACACAAAATGTTTCCCATTACTATTCAAATCTACACATATTCAAATACAGGGATCACATTCAATTCATCTATGACTATGTCTACCCAGCCCTGAGTAAGGCCATAACCGGAATTCTAATGCCAAGAATTATCTCACTGATTAAAAATTTTATTCAAATAATAGGTGATATATGGCTATATCTAGACTATATGATCATAATAATTTAAGGGACATTAATTTCTCCTCTCAGACTGCCCATTCATGTCCCTGATAAGCTATCTAAGCAAGAAGTTGCATATAAGTTATTTCATGGTGTAGATGGTCTTTAAAAGACCAAAAGAAAGGGACTCCTTCACAACTTCCCAATAAATATTGGTAATACCATCTTCAAGCAATGGGAGAACATTTAGGAAACATCCAAGAATAGGACATCCTTCGGCCTAAATTTGGATGGGCTTGGATAGTGGGACCATTATCTAAGGGTTAAAGAATATTTGAAAATTAAAGGAATGTCAAATGTACCTTATGATCATGATCCTTGAGCCTTTGAACCCATTTACACCAAAGAATCTTCATACTTTGAGTTCACTAAGAGATTGAGGGATCACAATCTTAGGCCTAAATCCAAACTTGAAATAAATCAAAAGGGGGATGACAGATGGAAGTTAGGGCCTAGATAATACCATATATTAAGTATTGCACTTACTATACCTCCATCACCTCAACCACAAGTAGAGCACAAATATAAGGCACAGATTAAGCAAAGACCAGAGGAAAGAAAACCAGATGAGGTAGTTTCTTCTTCATCAATCCCTAAGTCATCAATGGTAGGAGAGTAGGAATTACCTTAGGAGTAGGTACACATGATATCATTGGACCCAAATGATACTATAGAGGATGCACTCAAAATTTTATTGATGTCTTATTAGTCAAAGTTAGATAATGAAGAAACAAAGGCTAAAAATACCAAGGAAGAAAAGGGGAAGGCACTATTGGACCTAGTTCATATGGACACCCCTAAATGGAAGATTGAGTTGGCTATTTTTCCTAGAGCTAGGAAACCCAAAGTTAATTTCACTCATACTTTGAGTTAAGTTATTCTATTTAGTGAATAAAACTTGATATATGGTTTAGTTATTCTAGAATGGTTCATTTATGGACCTAGATTATAGAAAGTCCCTACTAAACATCATCCTTGGGATACAATACAAGCCATCAACATCCCTCTACATAAAATCTCAAGTCATGGAGTTTTTCTCTACAAAATAAATATGAAAGAGATTGGCTACCGCAGGTCAATCTAGTAGAGCACAAGTAGATATCCCAACTCCCCAAGTAACTCAATCCAACATTGGAGTCAAATTTGACCTAAAGATAGCTGGCTTGATGAGGGTAATTAAGAAAAAGATCATAGTAGGTGGTGAGGAAATAGCTTATCAAAAGCTAGAACCATTAACTAATCTAACCCCAGTTGGTAGACAAAGGCCTAGATAAGCTCCCATTTTTGAAGAGGATCCATAAGAATTAGCCCAGACACATATAAAGCAACTACAGGTAGTTATTAAGGGCATATAATACTAAAAAAAGAACTTGGAAGAGTAGGTTATCTTGTTTATCTTAGATGAAATGATAAAAATGTTTAAAGATACTTTATTTGACATGTTTAATTCTTTGATTTCAAAAAAAATTAGACATGGTGTATTGAGCCAGCAGGGTACTAGAACCATAAACCTAGTTAACCTATGGCAGAACTCAAGAGGTAAAGTAAAGGATTTGATCAACATCCTAATAGAGGAAAAAATTATTGAGTTCAAAATAATCATCCTAGCTCATCTAAACATGGCCTTGGGGTAATTGATAGATAAAATCAAGAGTCTAAGCAAATGGTAAAAGGACCTAAAAAACCTTTATGGATATGATAAGTAGTTATAAAATAGGATGGAGCATATATTAGGGAGTATAATCAAGGATCTCACTACACTTAGCTCAATTGGTCTAATTATTGATGAAGAATTCAAGCACAGAGCCACCAAATGCATGCATAAAGTGAAAAATTAGAGCAAAAGGAATATAAGAGCTAATAACATAAAGATCATGGACATGATCTTTACTACAGAGAAGAAGATTAAAAAATCTATGAGCATAAAATAAGCATTATAAAAGGATGATAAAGACCTCAAGAACATGGTATATCAAGAGGATGAATTCTTCATGGACCCCATTGTCAACTTAAAGCTCATTGATGACCAGCATGGTAAAGCAATGAATATCCTTCAACAAAAATAAGGGACTATAATAGTAGGAGGGCCTAAAAGTTGAATTTATTAATTAAAGCTTACTATTTTTGTAATTGAACATGTATGTATTTTGAAAAGGAATATTCTTTTTTAAAAGCATGTGCAACTTTATAAAGCACATTGTTTATAGGTTAGTCCATTTAGGAAAGGTCATAGTTCTAGAATATTGTAGAAGGGATAGTTGTTCCTTACACTTGAACATTTGTAATTTGACATGACTGACAAACATACCTCCTTAGAATTCTATAAAAGGGGTATTTTCAATTTTAAAAAAGAGAGGGAGTTTTGAGCAAGAAAAATTTTGCTAATTTTGGAGTAATTTAATGCAAGTAGAGAATTCTAAAAAGTTTGTCTCATTCATTTGTGTGAATTATTATCATGGTTGTTCTTTCACTTGTCTAGTTTAGAATTTAGATTTGAATGGTTCTTATGAACTCTTGATGTGCACTTTTCAAATGCAAAGCTATTAATTTGTGATAATGCTAGATTGACTAAAAATACTTAGGTTCATTTTATTTTCTATGCTCTTCTTATAGATGTGTTTATGCTATTTACTTGCATGGGTAAATCTTTAAGTGAATCTTGTTCTTATTTCATTATTTCACTTCCTTAGATGCTTACATGATGTGTGATGTGATTTAAACATAAGTTATTTCACTTCATATATTAGTTTTAAGTGCATATTTGGATGATATTTTAACTTTGTCATAATATACATATTAAAGATCAGCAATAGAATTATGTTCCTTCTCTACCCTACCCTTCATTTGCTTTTTCTTTGATCAATTCACTTTAGAATAGATTCACTATAAATATACACTTTAGATTATATTTTAGCTTAGAATTTGAGCATAATTCACTTCATTTAGTTTAGATTAATCCCATTTTTAAAGGTTAACTATTAGGCCACAGTTTCTCCCAATAACCAAAATTTATAATTTTTTTGAAATAGTTCACTTGTTATATCATTATTCCACCACAAATAACCAAATTATCACAACCCAAAACTCATGCATTGGATTATTTGAATTAATAAATGATTAGTGTTTCTTAAACACTTAGAACTACCTATGATACACTTGCATGCATCAATAGGGAATGTGTTCCACTAGTGTTATAAGGAGGGACTTTAGTAAATATTTGTAAATTTGTAGTATCTTTGCTAATTTTGGAGGATTATATTCAAAAATTAGTGAATTATTTGTATATTTGTGTTTCTTTTAGCATAATTGTGTAAAGATCACTGAAATACATGGTTTTAGACCAATCTTTAGGCTCATTTAGCTAAAGATTGGTATTTTTTAAAGATTCATGGTGAATATTTTCAAAGGTAGCTTGAGCTTGGTAAATCTTCCTTGTTTCAAATTAATGACAACAAATTTGTTCATATATTGATTTATTATTTGAAAAATTAGGTTTATTTGAAATTAGATGTGTAAAGATCACTTATATTCTCAATTTTAGCTATATATTTGAGTTTATTCATTTAAAATATGGTTGTCCTTTGAAGAGATTTATATAATTTGTGAAAAGATTGCTTAACTTAGGAATATTAAGCATACAAATATACTTGTAGGTAATAATTTGACTATTATTTGTAAGAATTGAGTTAAAGATCATTCATATTTACAAAGATAAGGTTTCTAAGTCATATTTTGAAAAGGAATTAAGGTTTACAAGATGGAACTACCAAGGATCAGGACTAGGTCAATGTCTAAATCAAGATTGCCTCTCCTTTTATTAGAATTTCATAGGAAAATGAGAGAAAACAAAGGTAAGTGAAGGGTTTCTAAATCTCATCCTACTTCACCTATTCAAATTACTCCTATGTTTAATCCTTATCAAGGTATGGCTTGGTTAGGTGGATCTTCCTTCAATGTGCCTAGTCAGGTACATGATCTACCTCGAAATCTTGAAAAATATTTACCATCTTTTAGTCCTAATGGTGTTGTCACAATTGAAGAACATATTAAATCTTTCAAAGTTGATTTAAGGTTATTAAATGTATTTCATGAAGATGTAGCATGTAAATTATTTCCATTTACTTTCAAATATGTTGAATATGAGTGGTTTCTCAACCTTCCATAGAACTATATCACTAGTTGGAATGATTTTAACAAAATTTTCATTGATCAATTTGGGAAAATCATTAGTCCTTACATTCTTTATCAGTAATTCACCACTATTAAAAGAGATTCTATTGAAACCATTAGAGTGTTTAATACTAGATTCCATAAGATATTTAGTAGAACCATAGCTCCTTACAGACCTAATGAAGCCTTGGCTTTATAAATATACAAGGATGATTTGGACCCCATCACTTCTATGTTTCTTACAAGGTTTGTTGCAGTTATAAACACACTGGCCCTAGCCTATGCTAAAGATATATTAATCAATGATCAAATACAGCCTCAAACTCAACTTGTATATGCCATACCCAATGTTAATCCTAATTTTCCTATACTAAATAACACTCATAGTGCCAATTAGAATGTGCTTGCTTTAAATTAGATACCAGTCTTGAACCAATTGCCCTTAATCCATGCTCATCCTATCCAAAACTTAGGATTCTTGAATAATGTTACAAATGGGTTTCATCTACAAGACCAAAGAAGCTTGGTGCCAACAATTAGTAAAAATAATAAATTTCAAAATTTAGAGGCACTAAAGAATTAGAATGAATCCATTCTTAAGATGTTTCAAAATCTAAGTACTAACTTCCTTCAATTATAAAAATAAGTAGGTAATATTGGGGAGAACTCCACTAGGAATTATTCATATCAAAGGTTAAATAAACTGAACAACTAGTTTCACAGTGGTAACAATGGCAAAAATAACAATAATGAGTCATCATCATCAAGTAAGAACAATTTTGAGATTAATATTATTGATGTAGCACTAACTAAGTATTGTAGGGTTCAAAATAGTTCAAAGCATGGTGAGTCGGATTTCATCAAATTCTATAATTCTTTTGAATTATTTAAAGATGAGTTGAATACATCTAAAAGTGAACCTAACAAAAATAATTATATAGGTTCATTTGTATCTTTCAAGTCATCTAAATCTATAGATACAACCTTAATGGTGGAGACATTTGACTTCCCATTCCAATAGAAAAATGAGCTTGAAGATACTCCTAAAGAGGTTTATGCTTTTATCAGTATTTGAAGAAGACATACCCCCTAAGGAATAGGGATCAAAAGTAGCCTTTAACTACTTCAAATCCACTAAATAATTTTGACACTCCTCTAGATCATATAGCTGACAACAATTCTGAGCCTTCAAAGGGAAGTACTTCTAGGCATAATGTTGATTCTTCTAGTACTTCTACTAGGGGTGTGTATAATATAGTTAAGGAAATGAAAAATATTAAAGCTTACATCACACTACATGAGTTGACTTAAATAACTGAGCAAAGGGACTTTTTACTTGAATCTCTATCCAATAATCCTAGTAAGTCACCCAAGGCTATAAATGTCAATGTTGTTATGTACAAGAATAAGGTAGATGTTCCACCTTTCCTACTTATAGTCTGAATTTTTTGTAATAATTTACATAATTGTTTGCTAAACTTGGATGCATATGCTAACATCATGCCTAAATTTATGTATGAGAAACTTGATTTGAATCCAATTAAATATGATAGGGTTTTTACTCAATTAGATAAATCTAGGGTGAATGTAATTGGAGAATTGTTGAATGTTCAGATACAGCTTGTACCTAAGCCAAGGATACAATAGTTTATAGACATCCAAGTGGTGAATATTCTTGATGCTTATAGAATTTTGTTGATTATGTATTTGAAAAGGTCTTTGAATGGTTACATGTCTATTAATTGTTCACATGTGTGGATTTCATAGAATGGAATGCCAAATAAGATTTGAATTGAAAGAGAGCCAAAGATGAAACATATGATCATTGAGTACAATGTTATAAATTAAAGGGTCAATATGGAAAATTCTAAGTTAGGATTTTATACTCTTGACACCTCTAAGATACGTGTCTCTAAATATATTCATATTATGCCTGATAAATGAGAATTATTTTTTGATGGTGCAAGGTGTAATTCCGGTTTTAGTGTAGGAATTATCTTGATTAATCCTTTTAGAAAATAATTTTGTACTTCTTATAGACTCTAGTTTTCATGCACTAATAACTTGGTAGAATATGAGGCTCTAATCTTAGGTTTACAATTTACCATCAAACATAAGGTCAAATAACTGTTGGTTTATGGTGAGTCAAAACTGATGGGGAACCAAGAACAACAAACTATGATTCCACTTATCAGGATCTTGCTCCTCAATAAGAGCACAATATGATTACCTTGTATAAGTAACTAAACATAGAATTATACCAGAATTAACAAGTAACTAGAATTCAAAAATGACATAGAATATGAGAGACAATACACAATCTTGTATTAATACTCATCCATAAAGAAAATACAATAAAGAAGATGCCACTTCTTCTTCCACCTCTGTGAGGCTTCCCACACACCTCAAGGGTTTAGCAATTCTCAATCAAGAGTTCACTCTCCTACCAAAAATGGTCCCAACACACAAATCACACACAAAATTGGTGTTCACCTCCAACCAGTCAGTAATAACCCTACCAGTACACAAGTACTCAAAGTACTTCAAGTAGATCTCCCATGAACTTGCAACAACCTGCAACTCAAATGATCTTACTTACACATGTAGAACTTCTCCTTAATCTTGCAACAACCTGTAGATCAACCTGTTCTTACAATTGGAAGGATCTACCTTGCCTTCCTCTATTTGCTCATCTATGGAACTAGAATGAGCTACACTTGCTCAACTCTAACTAGCACAATGGCTATCTAGCACACCTTACAATACATGCCAATGGGTCTATAAATAGATCCCAGACTAAACCATAACTTAGACTCTTAATTTAGACACGCAGCTCAAGACTCAAAATAGCCTTTACATGAAAACACTCAGTTTAACAAACTAACTATTCATGTAATGAATAGTTTAGGAACCGTATAGGCGACCGATGTCAATCCCTGTCTGACTGGAGGTGACCGATGCTGGCCGACTTTTACCGATGTAAATTTCCCTCTGTACTGAATATGACCAATGTCAGTCTTACTGTCAATGTCGGTACCCTAGAACATAGCAACCTCCTCCATGTCTACAAATAGTTGAAGCTTTTAGCTCCACAACCTAACAATCTCCCACTTGGAGATAAACAACTGCAACTGTACCTGTACCTATACATCTTCTAGTTTGTTTCCTAGCATTGTATCCCTCTTCAATATCACTCTTGAATACCAACCACCACAAATCTTGTGGTGCACCTCCTGTCATCCAAATCACCTACCACATCTACATCTACAAACCCATGTAGAAAAGAACTTGACCCTGCATAACATGTGCACCTGCTATTGGTCCCTCTCAAATATTTGAGAATCCACTGAACTGCGCTCTAGTGCTTCTTTCTCGAATTGGCTCCAAACTTTCTGACAACTCCCACTGCTTGCAAAATCTCAGGTCTAGTACATACCATGCACTTAACCTCATTATGTGAATCAAGACACTATTCATAGAACTGTCCAACCATCGGCATGCTAACCAGTTTCACACAATCATCTGGAGACAAAATCAACCTGTGACCTTCCATGTCCCTAGAACACACTCATGCCAAAGAATCTTACTGCTCCTAAATTCCTCATGGCATGCCTCTGAACTAACTTTACCTTTAGTTCAGCAACTCCCTGCATATGTGACCCTGCTACAAGCACAACATATAGAAATAGGATAATGTAGCTAATATTATCCAACCTGGTAAAGAGAAACACAATGGTCAAACCTCCATTGTCCTACAGCTTACTCAAGACCATATACCCTGGCTTTCCATCTCACGTGTCCATTCCCACTCTTCTTTATCCTGTATATCCCTTCATCTCTCAGTGCTTTCTTCCAGCTGGCAACTCCACCAAAAAATCCCATTTGGTTCTTCTCCAAGGAATCACATCCTTCATCCATGCCAAGCTCCCACTGTTTCCTGGATCTACTTGCTCTGCTTCTTTAATAACTTCCTAGTTCTTGACCATCAGTGAGCAACAAGTAGTGAAAAGAAGGGAAATGACAAATTTGAGGCTTACTTACCCTTTCAGTCCTCTGTATGGGCGCTTAAGACACCTTGACAGCTTGTTATCCACCCAAAATTTGTCTCAGTGACCGATGCCGATCACATCTCAGTCTGCACCTGACCGATGTCGGTTCCATGTGATTGCCTCATCACCGACATCGATTCCCCCTAACTGATGCTGGTGTTTATTTGTCCTGAGTCACTGACATCGAGCTGCACATAGCTGACGTCAGTCCCTGTCTAGATGTTGACACCAATTTTCTAACTGACATTGGTCTGTGTTTTACTTATGAGTGATGACCTTTACCCGCGAGCTCCTTTTGGATCAAAACCCTATCCAAATCAACCTTGCTCTACTCAAAATTCTTTAGCCCCTTCCACTGATCTTTATCCATCATCTTCTCCTTGAAAACCAAGGCTTTCCTATTCTTGTCATGAACATCATATTTCTCAAGAAACGTCACTTTCTTCTTTTGCTTACAGAAACCACGATCCATGCTTTTCAAATCCAAAAGCATACCCTTTGACTCAAGAACATGCATCCCCTTCTTATTCATGTGACCAAGTCTATTAAGCCACATCTTCAAATCTACAGCTGAAGTAGATAAACCAAAAGGAGAATCAGTAATACAAGTAGATAGATAAAGCGTACCTACTTTCTTACCTCTTGCTACAACAAGTGCACCCTTGGTAACCTTCCAAGAGTCCACTGTGAGAGTTACTATGCAACCCTCATCACCCAAACTTCCTAAAAAAATCAAATTCTGCTTCAGGGCTAGGATATGCATGACCTCCTTCAGCACCCATGTGTTACCTGTCTGCAATTTTAGCTTCACTTTCCCTTTGCCAACCATTTGACAAGGCTTACCATCCCCTAAATTAATTTCTCAAAAGTCTCCCTAGACATATTTATGAAAAAATTCCCTATTTGGGGATGCATGAAAAGAGGCACCAGAATCTAAAACCCAAGATTCTACTTTATCTAAGGAACATACCAGAGCATCCTGTGCAACAAAATCTGCAACATCTACTTCTTCTTGTCCTTCATGTTGATCTTCATTTACCCAGCAATCTCTCTTTAGATACCCTTGCTTTCCACATTTCTAGCAAGTTATTCTGCCATACCTAGACTTAGATCTCTTGCCTATCTTTGACCTTGATCTCCCATGCTCGATCTTCTCTCTTTACCTTCCCCTACTTTCAACACTCAAAGCATTTCCTGATATTCACCTGTGCTTTTCCTACGAATTTATTCATTCAAGATTACACTCACAACATCATCCACTTTTAAGATTTTTGAAGCAGACGCAGTATTACTAACTGCCATTACCAAACTCTCCCAACTTTCATGTAATGAGCATAAGATTAAGAGAGCCTTAATTTCATCATCAAAAACAATATTGACTGAATTTAACTAGTTTACCAAACCATGAAAATCACTAAGATGACTATGTACAGATCCACCTTCCAACATTTGCAAATTAAATAATTGCTTCATAAGAAATACCTTATTCGAAGCTGAGGGTTTTTCATATAAATTTGCCAAAGATTCCAGCAACTCTACCATTTTCTTAGCCTATGATAAGTTGGAAATCAAAGACGATTCAAGACGCAACCTTATAGATCCCAGAGCCTTCCGATCAAGAACATTCCATTCTTCATCCTTCATATCCAGGGGCTTGCATGCAACCCCACCCAATGGTAAGTACAAATCTTTCTGATACAAATAATCTTCAATCTGCATCCTCCATAATTGATAGTTCTTGCCATTAAACTTCTCCATTCGTAGCTTACTTTCTTCTGCCATTGCTATACTCCCACTCAAATAGAAACCCCTGTGAGTAACCTGTAATCAACAAACACTAACTAGATCTGATACAACCTGTTAGTAACCCAACCAAAAGCTCTGATACCAATTGATGGGGAACCAAGAACAACAAACTATGATTCCACTTGTCAGGATCTTGCTCCTCAATAAGAGGACAATATGATTACCTTATATAAGCAACTAAACACAGAATTATACCAGAATTAACAAGTAACTAGAATTCACAAATGACACAGAATATGAGAGATAATACACAATCTTGTATTAATACTCATCCACAAAGAAAATACAATAAAGAAGATGCCACTTCTTCTTCCACCTCTGTGAGGCTTCCCACACACCTCAAGGGTTTAGTAATTCTCAATCAAGAGTTCACTCTCCTACCAAAAATGGTCCCAACACACAACTCACACACAAAATTGGTGTTCACCTCAAACCAGTCAGTAATAACCCTGCCAGTACACAAGTACTCAAAGTACTTCAAGTAGATCTCCCATGAACTTGCAACAACCTGTAACTCAGATGATCTTACTTACACATGTAGAACTTCTCCTTGATCTTGCAACAACCTGCAGATCAACTTGTTCTTACAATTGGAAGGATCTACCTTGCCTTCCTCTATTTTCTCATCTGTGGAACTAGAAGGAGCTACACTTGTTCAACTCTAACTAGCACAATGGCTATCTAGCACACCTTACAATACATGCCAATGGGTCTATAAATGGATCCCAGACTAAACCATAACTTAGAATCTTAATTTAGACATGCACCTCAAGACTCAAAATAGCCTTTACATGCAAACACTCAGTTTAACAAACTAACTATTTGTGCAATGAACAGTTCAAGAACCGCACAGGCGACTGACGTCGGTCCCTGTCTGACTAGAAGTGACCGATGTCGGCCAACTTCTACCAATGTCGGTTGCCCTCTGCACTAAATATGACCGACGTCGGTCCTACTACCGACACCAGTACCCTGGAACTCAGTAACCTCCTCCATGTCTGCAAACAGTTGAAGCTTTTAGCTCCACAACCGAACAAAAACTAGTGGTTAATCAGGTTAGAAGAAAATACCAATGCAAATTGTCTTACCTTAAAAAATATAAGTTTAGATTTTGGGACCTGATAGAATACTTTGATTCCTTTAATATTGTCTCAATTCCTAGGGATGAAAACAAGCTTATTGATGAGCTAGCCTTAGTAGCAACTAATCTTATGCCCAACCAAGACTCTAAAATTAGAAATCTTAGTGTTGAATTAATTCCATGTCCCTTAATCCCTGATAATGTTAACCATTTATAGGTATTCAGTGATGACCAAAAAAATTTAAACTTCATGAATAGCTCAAGAGTATTTGAGGCTCACATTATTGATGAGGCCAAAGAA
This sequence comes from Torreya grandis, assembly GCA_037957365.1. Lineage (NCBI taxonomy): Eukaryota > Viridiplantae > Streptophyta > Pinopsida > Cupressales > Taxaceae > Torreya > Torreya grandis. The sequence goes on from JARHVA010007572.1 coordinate 520,099, forward strand.
AATGCTCTTGATAAAGATAACACTGATCACAAAAGTGGGCAACTAAGTGATAATAAAATTCATAATGGTATGAATGCCCTAGAAATATTATTTGACATAGATAGACTAGCTGAAAATGTCAAAGTTCCCAAATTGAATGGGAAATATTACAAATTAGTTGACTTAAGAACACGAAGTCAACCCTAGCAAGTGAATATTGGTAGAGCCTACACTAATGAAGAGTTGAAATAATCTAAAGAGTTACTAGAAAAGTATAAATATGTTATATCATGGTCATATGAAGAATTAAATATCTTTGATCCCAAAGTCATAACTCATGCCATACATTTGAAGGAAGCCTGCAAGCCTTTTAGGCAAAAACAAAGACCCATCAACCCTGTCTTAGAACCTTTGATATACAATGAGGTCAAAAATTTGCTAGATGAAAAGATAGTGTTTCTCATTAGACACTCCATTTGGGTAGCTAACTTAGTGTTATTCATGAATAAAAATAGTGAAATGAAATTATGCATAGACTTTAGAAATCTAAAAAGATATTTTAAAAAAGATAACTATCTTTTGCCTTCTCTTGATCAAGTTATCCAAATTGTTAGCAGTTCTGCAATGATGTCTTTTATTAGTGGATGTTTAGGTTATAACCAAGTGCTTATGAATAAGGAAGATAGATTAAAGATTACATTAAATACTAAGTGGGGCACTTTTGCCTACAAAAGAATGCCCTTTGGACTGATAAATGTAGGTGCAACCTTTCAAAGAGAAATAGACCATGCTTTCCAAGGGTTGATAAGTAAGTGAATTATCATTTACATGGATTACTTGACTATATTTTCAAAAAATAGGGAAGATCATTGTAGACACCAAAATCGTGTCGACTCCCCTGGTCATTCCCCGTCTTATTCTTCTTCGCCTATTTAACCCTTGTCGATCACTTGTTCCACCAACCTTGACCCTGGCAGCATGTAAAAATGAGCACAGAGCTAAAGCTAGACTCTATCCCCATTATGCATCTGCCGACAACGGTCTATACCCGGCCGATGTCGCCGACGTCGGTCACCTATCGGCCGACGTCGGCAATCCTGCCGACGTCGGTCACCTTGTCGTTATCCGTTATCAGTTATCATTCGGTTTCCCAAAACGGTTGACGAACCATCTCTGGAACCGTCTCTTGCCTTCATCAGTGTTTGCCAACCATTCGAGAGGCTATCCCGAACGCTATTCAACCATTTTTGCTGATCAATCAAAACCTGAGCAATCATTCAACCAACCTGCAAACTCTGACATCAACACGCTCGCGATCAACACTCTCGGCATCAACCCACTCTCGGCATCAACCAATCTGCATTCAATCTGGCACTGCACATACAACTCCAACTATGGCTTTCATCGCGTCTTCTGGCAGGTAAATATTTATTATGTTTGTTTTATTTCTTCCTTGGTTATTCTTTATCAGTTCTATCATCCTGATTCTTCAAACCATAGACCCAACATCTCTCGTTTATATCCCTACCTCTGTCCAGACTAAAACCCCCAGACTCTGTTCAGACCCAGCATCCCTCGTTTACATCCCTGCCCCTGTCCCGACTCTCTCAGACCTTGCCCAGACCCTGTCCCGACTCTCTTAGACCCTGTCCCGAACCTGTTCAGACTCTGTCTAGAACCTGCCCCTACCGACACCGGTCACTACCCTGATCGATGACGGCATTTCAACCGACGTCGGCACCTTCCCTAATCGACGCCGGCACCACAGAGACCGACGCCGGTGACTGTGCAGAACAGTGCTGCATATCAGGTACGCACTTTATTTTCTATCATTTATTTTTGTCATTATTATCTACTTTTGTCCAATATTCTACTTTTTTATCAGTGGGTTGATATCCTTCTAGGAAGTCTTCGTACTTCTGGGATCGGGCGTTCGCCTGACAGCCCACCATATCTTTGACTAACATTTTTCTGTGTTTTAGCCTTTTCTTCGCAGGTGTCATTCCTCCACAGCCAAAGAGGAGAATCTTCCAACGTCTAATTTCGGTGTGCACGACTTTATCAGGTACTTCTAACCTTGACCATTTCCTTAGTTTCTTTATTCTTCTTTTGAATGTAGAAAGCAATTTTGCATAGAAACATTCTGGCACGCCCGGTGGGACCCTAGGTCCTCCTTGGGTTCTTTCTTTCTTTCGTTCATTTAGGTGCATTAGGTTTCTTCCTTTTCGCCTCCTTTCGTCTCTTCTTAAATGACATCATAAGCAGAACTAAAACGAACATTTATTTCTTTCTTGCACTTCTAGACTAGCTAAAACTCATATTCTTTGACTCTTTCTCCATTCGTCTTCATACGAACAAACATTTCGACTTGGGCATTAAAACACTTTGCATTCATTTCTATTTGCCTACATCTTTTAGACCACACATAGTAATTAAAACGCATATTGAATTAATCTAGATCACTTGATGTTACACGACTAAACCACCTGCACAAAACAAACATAAAACTTACCTGAGACAAGGCCCGACTGGGATTTCATCCCCCAGCGGATACCTTACCCATCCCAATGACCCTACTTGGATTTCATCACCAAGGGGGAAGCCCACTCTGTTCTCTGGCGGAGGATAAACTCTAGTGGAAGTATATTTTGGCTAAGCGAAACCAGCTAACCACTGGAATCGTGAAGTGAGGGGAGCTTGCTCCTTAGCACCAGGCCTGTACGGAAGCTAACACAGATTTCTTGAGCACCATAACAAAACCCAAAACCATCCATAGACTGCTTCTTCTAGGACCCAACTCACAAAGCCAATCTTCCTCTACACACATTCTAAGGCATAAGCCACTATAATCCTAATAATTTACTTCTAGGGTTTTAGGATCTGCTTGTGTCTTCATCTTTTTTGGTTCTTATCTGCTTGTTTGAGCTTGTGAGGACGTTCTTCCTTGCCTTGAATGGTTCTGACTCGTAGCCAAGCCAAGGCTCTAGTCGATCACGCGAGGCATCATCCTCTTCCATCTACCCCGCCTACAACCAACCCTATAATGGAGTTCAACTCGGAAACTAAAAGAACTCCTACCAGACCATCTCTGACCCAAACGCCTATTATCCCAGAAGGGGACCAAGACTTCGCATGATTCTTGGACCTCAATACCAAAGCCTTGCAACACTATCTCGCGAATAGCCAAACGCGAGACTCCTTGGGCAATCCAATTTATGGAATGCCGACCTCTTTCTTCGAGACTGCGGCCGTATCAACGACATCCGTAGTCCAACCCTTAGACACCTAGGCTTTGCCTCAACCAATGACCAACTTTTCACCAACCATCCAAGTGTGGCCTCTCCTTCCATCGTTGGGCCCACTTTCACCAGGGTTTCGGCCCCTAATCAATCTCAGTCCACTCAACCGCTTTCTACCCCCTTTCAAAACCTGGTCGTCTCTATTCCGCCCACCCTTACTCCTATCAACACTAGGGTGGCTACCCATCCATTAGCCCATGTTACCTCTAACCAACCTCCCATGACAACATCAAACCTAGCCATGCCTTCCATCCAACCATCCTTAGTCACTTCTTCTGTCCCTACGACTAGTCATCTGTACGTTGCGCCCTTATTGGTACAACCGACTACGTCGTATACCTCTTCCAGCCTCTTTCAAGCGCCTTACAATCTAGGAGGTGCTCCACCCGCCAATCCGTCAGTAGATATTATCAAGATGCTGATGGATAAAATGTCCAACCTAGAGACCTCCATTACCGGCTCACGCAACACTCTCTCGTACGAACAAATCTGCAACGAGCCCATCCATCCTTCTATCCCCATCAGACCATATCCCAGCCAGTGGGAACTTCCTAAGTTTTCTCATTTCCAGAGCAAGGAAGACCCACAACAACATTTACGGGCATTCAGACATGCCTGTTACCTTATCGCCCATGACGATGCATTGCTCTTACGCACGTTTCCCATGTCTCTCTCGGGTGCTGCACTTGACTGGTACAGCTCTCTTCCCAGCCATTCCATCCTCACGTTCACTCAGCTGGCCCAGCTCTTCCTCGATCATTTCTCCATCAATATCACCAAGAAGGTCTCTATCACAGACCTCTATTCTATTCGCCAGTTTGAGGATGAATCTATTGCTGATTTCATCGCTCGATGGAGGAGCCTTATCAATCAACTTTCATTTTCCTTACCTCAGCCTGAGCTTATTGAACTTTTCTCTCAAGCCTGCGCTAAACATATTTCTTCTACCTTGAGGGTTCAAACCTTCCGCACTTTTGATGAAGCCTTCACGATGGCTCATAAACTTGAGTTACATGCCGTTGAGGAGAATAAAGTCAAGTTGCAGAGTAAGAATCCCAACTCCAAAACCAATGACCCTTCTTCTAAGCCCTCCTCGTCCAATCTTAAATCTAAAGCTTCAGCAAATGCTGTGGTTGTTAGATCTTCCTCTTCTTCGCCTTCAACTAATCAACCTGAACCATCCACGTCCATGAGCGCCACTCACCAATTTCAGCAGAGATACATGCAGCGACAGTTTACTCCACTTGGAGAATCATACGCGTCTGTGCTAGAAAAACTCGTCAAACAAGGGGCCATCAATCTCCCTCAGATCCGACCTCCACCACAATTTGATCCCTCACGTGCCATCCCTGCGTGGTATAGGGAGAATGACTTCTGCCACTACCACTGTGTTAAAGGTCATGACACGGGCAATTGTAAAACCCTTAAAAACATAGTCCAAGACATGTTGGAAAAGGGTGACCTCATCCTCGACAATCCTAACGCCCCTCCTAATCAGGGTATCGATATCTTCAAACAACCATTCCCTAATCATCCACCAACCCAAAACAACATCCAGACCTTGACTGACAATACCCATGAACATAATATTCGAACAGTCAATACGGTCTCGCCCCTCATTTCTAACCAACCCCAAGAGGTGAGTTCATCCATCAGTCCATCACATGTGGATGAACCTCTTTCTCCGGCTAGTTCTCCCTCAACTTCTCTCATTTTGGAGGATGCCTCGACCTTACCAGCACCACCAGTTTCACCATCTTCCTTCTTGCTGCCCATGGAGGACCCAACCTTTCCTACTCCTCGACCACAAGTGGAGGGCACTATCATCCCTGCCCTTTACCCGCTTGAGGAGCTTCATTCACCAGTTTCTTCTCCACCCAGAGAAGAACCTATTTCTCCTTCATCTCCAACCAAACATGAACCTGTCACGACTTCACCATGCTTTGGGCCCGAGACTACTACACCCGTCTCACCTTCAGTCCCACAACCGTCAACGTCTTCTCAAGAGCCTAAACCTCATCCCGCATCTTCTCAGCCATTTTCCCGACTAGTGGAGAGACTCGAACTTCTCCCTTCTAGGAATGTGGAACATCAGGGATTGTGGGACCATCTCACAGCTCTTCAACAAGCCCGAGCCCTTTCATCTCATGCTGCTAATCCTCCCATGGCAGAACCTCCTAAGACTATCAACAAAAATCAGATCTCCACTTCTAAACCGTCTACATCTTCATCAACTTCATCAAAACCAAAACCCTCATCTACTCCGCCTACACCTATCAAATCACTTGGCGTTCACCCCGTCTCCAACCTCACTCATCCACAAGTGAAGGTGGACTTAACCCAAACTTCAACTAATAGTAGTCTTCAACCTAAATCACAAAAGACTGCCAAACCACAAAGGCGAACGCCTCCTCTTCCGTCACCATTGCCTTCCATTTTGGGCCCGCATCCTTCAACCTTAACCAGAGTCCTTCCCGCTTCAACCTCTAACCAAAACTGGTTGCCTCCTTTGCTTCCTTTACCTACCACTAGCCTACCCTCTTCCAAAAGGGCGATACCTCTCATGAAGAGTGTACCGTCTCTGCCTGTCATCGCACCATCAACCCAGAAGGTGGTACGAAAACCCCCTCCCATTTTGCCCAAGCAAAAGTCACCGACATCGCATACATCGATGAGCATGGACCCTTTAGTGGGCTCATACTCTTTGATCTTGCAACGACTTTTGCAAACTTCTAGCATAACTCTTCCACCCATCAATCCCTTTCAACCTCTCGGGTCTAAACCTTCCTGGTTCGACGACACGAAGATTTGTTTATATCATCGTACACTAGGACATGACACCGAGACTTGCTGTGCCCTCAAGGCTGTCATTCGCCGTTATCTGGAGAAAGACACTCTTCTCTTTGAGGACACTTTCGACCGCCCCCTGACTCCTTCTCATAACCCTTCAACCTCTTCAAACCAATCCACATCTCATCAACCGGTTACAACCCCTTCATCATCTTCACCTCCCATCTTTGAAATCAATGCCATTCACATCACCACTAGGTCACAAAAGGATAAGGCGAAAGAAAAAGCCGCCATTCCTTGGACCTACCCTTTTGTCAATCCACCTCAACCGCCTAAGCCTAAGATTTCTATCCTTGGTGTGCCTCAACCCTCTTCTTCTTCTTCTTCCGGACCAATCCATGACTCCATGTTGAAACAGCTTCACCAGATGCCTGTGAAGATGTCCCTCTACGATCTCATCCAAACCTCACCCCAACATCGTCAGGCCCTCATCCAAGCCCTGTAGGCAGTGGAGGTCCAACCTGAGGACCCCCAACCACTTGCTGCCCTTGTCCACTCCTTAGCCCCTGTTGCCTCCATAACATTCAGCGATTATGAGATTCCCACATCCAACATGGAAGATCAAGACGCCGCCCTCTTCATCACTGCCTATATCGATCGGACACGCATTAAACGCGTTATGATTGACGGGGGCACTAGCATCAACATCATCTCCACCCATGCCTTTGATCAGTTGGCTCTTCCCAAGAATTGCATCTCCAAAACTGACGCGATCTTGCATTCTTTTAATGACACTACTGCCACGACCATTGGCACAGTCATCCTTCATATTCGCGTTGGTCCACGCACAGTCCCAGAGCTCTTCTACATCATCGAAGGAGAGTTCCAATACAACATCTTGCTGGGCCGACCCTGGATCCGCGCCATGGCCTGTGTCCCCTCCACCCTACACCGTTGTGTGAAGTTTGAGCATGATGGACAAGTCCACACCATTCCCGCTGACCCTTCGCCTTTCAAAACATGCAATACCACCTACCGTCCAAATGATGTCCTCATTCCTATCAAGCCATCAACCCCGGCACCGCCTCCATCCGCGGAAGCTTCGACCAGTTTGCAATAGGCGGTCGCCCTTACACCTCCCCTTCAAGTGACAACCACAGACCCCATGGAAGACGTCTTCCAAAGACTTTCATTGGGAGAGTATCGCTTGCTGGCTTTAGACATGTTCCAAACTCCGCAAGAGTATGGACGCCTTCATCACAGCCCCAGCTATGACCATCGGATCAGGATGATCATACCTTATGGTCCCCCTCACCTCCGCACCAACCTCATCTATGGAGGGCTTAATCAAGCTCCTACTGACGGTAATCCTCTTTCTTCACCCCAACCTTTCACATCAGATTTTTTGTTTCTTGGCAACCCCACCTTTGCACATACTTACCTTTACAGGTGTGCATGGAAGGGTTTTGGTTTCGGACGCTATGAGCAGGGCTCCCATCAGCCTATCCAACCACTCAATGATGATGACGCCAAGAAACGGTATGGTCTGGGATATCATGACCCCACTCAAGACTCTGTAGACCTTTGTCCTGAACCAATCCTTGACCAATCTCCTCCACACTCGCCTATTTCGCCACCTTCACCTACGGAGTCAGTGGTTTCCATTCCTCCTATTTTTTTTTTTCATAAACACCATCCGCCTGGACCCCTTGACTTATCAGCTCAATGGGGTATCTAAGTCTCTCCCTCTCATTCTTCCCAGCATGATCGAAGATGAGTCGGCAACCATTCACACTGTTCACTATGTTGATGATGACGCCATGCTTTCCTACATGGGCGCTGATGATTCTTTCATCCAGCGCTCCCTCCCTTCTGAGACCCAGGTTATGTTAAATGAATCAACCATTAACATCAACCTTTCTTCTTCTAATGTTCCTCATGTCTTAAAGATCGGCCAATCTTTAGACGCTCAGGAGCAGCTTGACTATACCCAGTTCCTTTCTGACCATAGCAAGGCCTTTGCCTGGACTTACAGTGATATGCCTGGCATCGACCCCACCATCGTTACCCATAACATTGTCACCAAACCAGAGGCTAAGCCTGTCAGGCAAAAGCTTCGAAAGATGCATCCTCGCGTTGCCCTCCTTGTCAAGGAGGAGCTTCAGCGTCTCCTTTCTGTCTCCTTCATCCAGCCCATCGATTATCCACAGTGGGTCTCTAACATCATCCCAGTCACCAAGGCAACTGGGGGGATTCAGATCTGCACGGACTATCGCGACCTTAATCTAGCCTGTCCTAAAGATGACTTTCCTCTTCCTAACATCGACCAGCTTGTTGATCTTACGGCCGGCCATGAGATGCTATCTCTTATGGACGAGTTTTCAGGATACAATCAAATCCTGATTACTCCAGAAGATCAGCACAAGACTACTTTCATCACCCCATGGGGGACTTTTTGCTATCGAGTCATGCCTTTCGGCTTGAAGAACGCAGGCGCCACTTATCAGCGTGCCATGACCTACATTTTCCATGATCTCCTCCACAAAATCATGGAGGACTATGTGGATGACCTTCTCGGCAAGTCCAAATTTCGCCGTGACCATCTGACCATTCTCAAAATCATTTTTTCTCATCTTCTTCAGTACAATGTCCATCTTAACCCCAAGAAATGTGTCTTTGGGGTCCTCTCTGGCAAGATTCTCGACTTCATCATTTCCTTCTGTGGCATCGAGATAGATCCCGCCAAGATTCGCGCTATCCTCGAAATGCCTCCCCTGACCAATCTCAAGCAGCTTCACAATTTGCAAGGCAAGCTCCAGTCCATTCGTCGCTTCATCTCGCAGCTTTCTGACCGCTGCCAACCTTTTCATCATCTCCTTAAGAAGGACGTCATTTTTACATGGGATAAGGACTGTCAAGAGGCTTTTGAAGCCTTAAAATGCTATCTGGTCTCTCCACCAGTTCTCATTCCACCTAAAGATGACCAACCCTTCTACCTTTATATCTCAGCCACTCACCATTCGTTAGGTGCCATGATCGCGCACCGAGACGAGCATCACCGTGAGCAAGCCATTTATTATATCAGCCGAACACTGGTCGACTATGAAACTCGGTATACCCATATCGAGAAACTTTGTTTGGCGTTAGTCTTTACTGCTACTAAGCTTCGCCACTATCTTCTCAGTCACAAAACTTTTGTCATCACCCACACTGACCCTCTCAAGTATATGCACTCCAAGCCATATCAAAATCAACGTATGGCTCGGTGGCTCATGCTGCTTGCTGAGTTCGATCTCGAATTCATCCAACAGAAATCTATCAAAGGGCAAACCATCACTGATCAACTAGCACATGCCCCTCTTCCTGACACTCAACCTTCGCAGTGTGAGTTCCCTGACGAGTCTATCGCTGCGCTTTCCTCCGATGACACCACCTATCAGATGACTATGTTCTTTGACGGATCCAAATGTCAACTAGGTGGAGGTGTTGGGGTCATTCTCATCCCACTCGAAGGGGAGCCCATGCCTTTGTCTTTTAAACTCGACTTTGATTGTACCAATAATATGGCCGAATACGAGGCCTTAATTTTGGGACTTCAGACCGCCCTCTCTCTCAGCATCAAGTCCATCAACATCTTCGGCGACTCACAGCTCGTCATCAATCAGGTCAACGGTTCATACCTCTGTAAAAATGAAATTTTGCAAAGGTACAAAAACCGTGCTGACATTCTCCTTGCATCTTTTGATCATTTCCTCCTACAGACTGTTCCTCGATCCACGAACAAGTTTGCTGACACTATGGCTTCTCTCGCTTCCCATATCCCATCTTCCTCATCTGCATCTAGACTTTTTGTCACGGTGCATCGTGTGCCGTTGCCTTCATATATCTCTCCTCACATTCATCATGTCAACACTATAGACCCTAGCCCACAAGATGTTTGGTATAAGCAACTTGTGGACTTCTTATCTCTCTCTGTCATTCCTCCCAACCTCTCTAGTAATGCACGACGAGCTTTTATCAAGCGTACTGCTCGCTATACCATGTTAGGGGGTCTTCTCTATAAGCGAGGCTTCGACGGCCTCCTTCTTCGCTGTCTCACCTCCACTAAAGCATCTCACGCCATTCAACAAGTCCACGATGGGATTTGTGGCAGACATTTTAGTGGTAATTCGGTTGCCAAGCGCATCCTTTGTCTGGGCTATTATTGGCCTACCCTTCATCAAGACTGTAGCGATTATGTTCGGCGTTGCATCAAGTGTCAGCAGCACTCTAACTTGCTTCATCTCCCCAGTCACACCTTACAAATTGCTCAGGATTTCTGGCCTTTTTCTCAGTGGGTTTAGATCTCATCGGTGAGATTAACCCTCATTCGTCTCTTCGTCATCAATCCATCATCACAGCCACTGAATATTTCACCAAATGGGTGGAAGCCATTCCTCTCATCTCCATAAAAGCTGACAAGATTGTCGACTTCATCAACACCCACATCATCTGTCGTTTCGGTGTCCCTCATAAAATCATCACTGATAACGGCAAGTCCTTCAAAAACAAAACTGTCCAAAAGCTATGCGACTCTTTCGGCATCAAACTCAGTTTCTCTTCGCCTTACTACCCACAAGCAAATGGGCAGGCCGAGGCTTCCAACAAAATTCTCACCAAAATTCTCATGAAAGTGGTCAGTGACACAGGCAAGGATTGGCACATTCACATTCCCTTCGCTTTGTGGGCTTACCGCACTAGCATCCGAACCTCCACGGGTGCTACCCCTTTTTCTCTCGTGTACGGAACAGAGGCTGTCTTACCTCTCGAAGTACAGATCCCGTCTCTCCGCATTTCTCTACATGATATCCTTTCCAACGATGACTTGTGTCAAGATCGCTTAGCTCAACTTGAGTTACTTGACGAACGCCGTCTTGCTGCCCTTAATCATCTCCATGTCTATCAACATCGCATCAAGTGCACCTATGACAAAAATCTGCGAGAACGAGATTTCAACATCGGAGACCTCGTCCTCAAAGAGAATCAACACGTGACCAACATGGAGCGAAGTAAACGAGGCAAGTTTGCTCCTAATTGGCTCGGACCTTTTAGTATCACGCACAAGTATGGATCAGGGACTTACCATCTGTCTTCTCTTGATGGACGCCCAGAACCTGAGCCTCTTAATGCATTGCATCTGCGACCGTTCTACTGCTAGTCGAGTATTTGTCCACTTGACACTTAACTTGAGCTCGTCCCTTGAGCAATCCCCGTTCTTCTTAGTCCTCCTTCCTTTCAACCCTATTCCTCTTAACAATTCCTATACCCCTTTTATGATGTATGGATGCTTTGTCCTAATAAACGGGAGCCCTTGACCTTCTACAGTCTTGTCCATGACTCAACTTCTATAAAAACAAATCAAGATGTCAAAACATATCCATGGTCACTATATCAAATCAAAAAAAACAAAACAGACTGCTCCCTCGAAGGACAGCTGTACTATCATTGCTGTAATAAATAGACTACTCCCTCAAAGGACAGCTATTCAAAAGCCTTTATATTAAATAAAAATCTAGACCACTCCCTCGAAGGATGGCTATGACTAATCTGGCAATAAACAGCATTATTTTAGAAGCTTCCCGCATTGATCAGCTTCACAACCTGACCACCAAGCAAATGACATCTCTCTGTGGACTTCCCGCATCGATCAGTTCACCTCAAAAAAAAAAAAGAGTCATGGACTTGACTTATAGTTGTCTCAGGGTCTCCTATAAAAAGGGGCAAAGTTATCTCTGCTCTTAAAATGGGTTACCCTCTTTCTTCCTCCTATTACCTGCTCCAGGGACTTCGAGCTCACTTTAATGTCTAAGTGATTCGATTACCGCTCTAACATAACTATGGTCAACGACGTCACGCATGAATGGGGCTCTTGGTTCTCATAACCCCTATCTATGCTATCTTTTTGGTCCTTGTCAATGAAAGAGCAATATGCTTTTCACTTCTTCTGCACTTTGGTCACATTCACCCTCATCACTTGTCAATCGACTCAGCTCAACTCTCTCTTTAAACCACTCCCATTGCCTATTCACCCTAATTTCTATGGACACCAATACACATGGAAACTATCGACCCGCCGCAATTTATGTTCAGCATAAACCAATACTTGCTGAAGCATAAATAGACCTCAATTCATTTTTAGCATACATCCATCACGAATATGGAATATTGCTAGGGATGAAAAACCCATCAACCAATGTTGCAGAATACACCATTTGGAAAAGGCTGCAACATCTTTTTTTCCTCATCATTTCATCATAACCATGACCAATCTATCAACTATTTTAACCACCTGTCTACCACTCGAACCCTTTGTCTGAACTACATTGGTCTGAGGCCCTTCCACAGGGGCTATGTAGGCAGCACTCAGACGACACGACTGTCTTCTGGGGTTAGCTCGACCATTCTCATTTGTTCGTCTCTCTGATGGACAAACCTTCTTGCCTTCTTTTAACCATAACCTTGCCCTTCACCACGGCCCATTTCCATCCCTTTGACCCTTCCTCCCTTCTAGGGAGAACTACATCGGCCTGAGGCCCTATCACCAGGGCTATGTAGGCAGCACTCAGTTGACATGGGATCTTCTGGGGTTAGCTCGACCGCATCCTTTCATCCTTTCGTCCTTTCGTCCATCCATCGACCACCATCCATTGGAGATCATGCTTATCTCCTCCAACCTTGACCACTTCCAAGACGTTGTTGCCTTGGTTGTTTTTTGCATGTATGCTACCTCATGACTGGTTAGCAGACTTGTGCGCAGACCTTTTTTGGACCCTCACAAGTATAGGATCGCAAGCCGGTTAATCCACACTACTTGTGACTTTTTCATGTTTCTAGGAGCACTTCCTGAGCCCGGGATACCTGGAACGCGATGACCCATTTGGAGCTTCAGCTTAGATTGAGTGACCCGATCAGCAGATGACTAAAAGCTGGGGCCTGGTTACTTTAATTTTGGCACTCCTCGACCCTTGACCTGCGACACTTTGGCCTGACCATCTCGTGCAGTGGTATGCGCGTAATCATGACTTTTGCTGCGTTCACCCTCACCCCTTTTTCATTCGCTCTTTGTCAAATCAGCACCCGATTCCCGGTTCCCTTCCCTGGACTCCTGCTTTGAGGGGGAATACCTTATCCATACTCAGGGCATTTTGCTTCCTATTTTTTTCTTGCAGTTCATTTGAACAACCAACAAGACGAAATCAACCTTATCCCTCACCTGGGGCAATCCCTCCTATTTTTGTCTTGCAGTTCGTCCAGAACAACCAACAAGACAAAAAGGGGCAAATGTAGACACCAAAATCATGTCGACTCCCCTGGTCATTCCCCGTCTTATTCTTCTTCGCCTATTTAACCCTTGTCGATCACTTGTTCCACCAACCTTGACCCTGGCATCATGTAAAAATGAGCACAGAGCTAAAGCTAGACTCTATCCCCATTATGCATCTGCCGATGACGGTCTTTACCCAGCCGATGTCACCGATGTCGGTCACCTATCGGCCGACGTCGGCAATCCTGCCGACGTCGGTCACCTTGCCGTTATCCATTATCAGTTATCATTCAGTTTCCTGAAACGGTTGATGAACCGTCTCTGGAACCGTCTCTTGCCTTCATCAGCGTCCGCCAACCATTCGAGAGGCTATCCCGAACGCTATTCAACCATTTTTGCTGATCAATCGAAACCCGAGCAATCATTCAACCAACCTGCAAACTCTGACATCAACACTCTCGCGATCAACACTCTCGGCATCAACCCACTCTCGGCATCAACCAATCTACATTCAATCCGGCACTGCACAGATAACTCCAACTATGGCTTTCATCGCGTCTTCTGGCAGGTAAGTATTTATTCTGTTTGTTTTATTTCTTCCTTGGTTATTCTTTATCAGTTTTGTCATCCCGATTCTTCAAACCACAGACCTAGCATCTCTCGTTTATATCCCTACCTCTGTCCAGACTAAAACCCCCAGACTCTGTTCAGACCCAGCATCCCTCGTTTACATCCCTGCCCCTGTCCTGACTCTCTCAGACCTTGCCCAGACCCTGTCCCGACTCTCTCAGACCCTGTCCCGAACCTGTTCAGACTCTGTCTAGAACCTGCCCCTACCGACGCCGGTCACTACCCCAACTGACGATGGCATTTCAACCGACGTCGGCACCTTCCCTAACCGACGCCGGCACCACAGAGACCGATGCCGTCGACTGTGCAGAACAGTGCTGTATATCAGGTACGCACTTTATTTTCTATCATTATTATCTACTTTCATCCAATATTCTACTTTTTTATCAGTGGGTTGATATCCTTCTAGGAAGTCTTCGTACTTCCGGGATCGGGCGTTCGCCTGACAGCCCACCATATCTTTGACTAACGTTTTTCCGTGTTTTAGCCTTTTCTTCGCAGGTGTCATTCCTCCACAGCCAAAGAGGAGAATCTTCCAACATCTGATTTCGGTGCGCACGACTTTATCAGGTACTTCTAACCTTGACCATTTCCTTAGTTTCTTTATTCTTCTTTTGAATGTAGAAAGCAATTTTGCATAGAAACAATCATATCATGCACTTGCAGTAGGTATTTGAAAGATGTAGGAGGTATGGAATTTCTATCAATCCAAAGAGAAGCATTTTTTATGTCACTGAGGGAAAATTGTTAGGACTTGTTATAACTAACGAGGGGATCTCTATATACCATGATAGATTAGATGCCATATACAAAATAGAACACCATAATAGCAAAAAAGAATTTAAATATTTCTTTGGAAAAATCAACTTTGTAATAAAGTTGATTTATGATTTTACAAAAATTGTGAGACCATTGAATGATATGTTCAAGAAATATGCCAAGATCACATGGAATGAAGAAACCAAAAAGGACTTAAAGGATATAAAACAAGTAATAATGTAGGCACCAATATTGATAAGCCCTAATTTTTCAAAATATTTATATCTTTATTCCTTTTCTTCTGACCATATAATTATAGTTATTCTAACTTAGAAAATATATGGATGTGATCATCCTATTAATTTTATGAGTACCAATTTTAAAAATTATGAGTTAAACTACTCCATGACTGATAATAAGGCATGTGGTTTAGTCAAAGAAGTAAAGAAATTTAGGCATTGTGTTCTTGCAAATAAGGTACATGTAATACTACCAGATCCTGCCACTAAGTTCATGCTTAGCCAATGTGAATTAGGAGAAAGAAGAGGTAAATGGATGTATGTACATCAATAATATGATCTAGAAATCAAGATTGCTTAAATTGGTAAGGTGTCAAGGGTTAATTCAATTGATTCCCAATATTAACCCCAAGTTAAGTATCATGCAGGTAGAAAAGCAAAGTTTTCAACCCAATGATTGGTATGACTCTATTATTCATTTTTTAATCAATGGAATTTGTCCTACAAGATTAACCAAGGAGAAAAGGATAGATTTAAGGCTCAAGGCATCTCATTTCTTGATAAAAATAGAGTACTTTTTAGGAAAAAATATGAAGGGATATACCTGAGACGTGTTTCTAAAGAGGAAGCATCATAGATCCTATGTAATTTCCATTTGAAACTTGGAAGTGGATACCCATCAGGAAGGAAAACATCACATAAGATCCTCATGGTTGGTTATTATTAGCCTAATATCTTCAAATATGCTCAAAAACATGTGAGAGAATGTCATCAGTGCCAAATATTCAACACTAAAGAACCCAAAGAATCCATGCCATTGAATCTAATAATGATTGATAAACCCTTTGATCAATGGGGATTATATTTTTTAGGTTTTATCAACCCTAATTATTTATGACATAAGTATGTGCTCACTGCTACTGACTACTGCACCAGATGGATAGAAATAGTAGTAACCAAGCAATGTAGGACTGAAGATGTGATAAAGTTCTTGGAGGAAAACATATGTACAAGATTTGGAACACCAGTGTCTCTAGTTTGTGATAATGGATATTATTTTATATACATTAAGATGTCTAAGTGGGTATATGATAACAACATTATTCTCAAGTTTTCATCAAACCATTACCCATAAGGCAATGGGATTTTTGAGTCAACTAACAAAAATTTCATGAAGGTTATCGAGAAGTTTGATTTTAAAAAACTAAGAACATGGCATAAGTTACTCAAATATGCCCTTTGGGTTAATAGAACAAGAGTCAAGAAATCTCTAAAGGCATCACCATTTATGCTTGTGTATGGTCAAGAACCTGTATTTCCCATCACTCTTAAGGTACCAACCTAAAAATTCATGCAAGAGTACATGGGAGGATAAGATCAAAAAATTTCAAGCTCAAGGTTACTTGACATTATTCAAATAGAAGATGTAAGAGAGGAAAATTTTACCAATTTTAGTAGACATCAAACCATAGTGAAGAGATGGTTTAAAAAACATTCTAAATTAAAGTGTTCAGGTAAGGAGACTTAGTTCTTCTTTGGGACAAAGCATATTAACCTAAGGGAAAGCATGGGAAATTCACTTCCTTGAGGATTGGTCCCTATTAAATTTCTGAGATAATAGGAGACAATAACTTCAATCTCAAGGACTTGCAAGGAGCCAAGTTTATATTGCCAATAAATGGGCAATATCTAAAGCACTACTTCTCTGTTGCTCCACCCCAAGTCCATATGGAGTAAACTGTAAGAATAGTTAAAGTTAGTGTAGGTAGGCTTAGATTAATTTCTTTCCTATTCATTTCTTTCTTATTCCTTGTTTTTACATAGTGCATGTAAATATTTGATTTCTTGTTGTTTGTTTGATTATGTGTTTCTTTCCTTTTGTTTTGTCCTTACTTTTAATAAGTCTTTTTCAAGACAATTCCAAGATCCAACACATGTATTTTATCAAAAGGAACTCCACAGATTAGGAAAGTAAGTATGACTTCTTGAAATGGTTGATCATAGATCTTGAAATGTGAGCTTGATGTTATAGTTTTGAGAAATTAGTGAGGGTTGGTATCTAGATTAATTATTCCTAAAATCTTAAACCTTGTGCTTGAGCCAAGTCTAATTCTAATAAGTATTACTTGTGTAGGATGAAAGTTTGAACTATTAAGACAAAGTCATGTTTGCACTTAAAAAAAATTAATTACCTGTGATAAAGTTTACAACCAAGGATGATAGGCTAAATATCAAACACTTGACCAAATCCCAAAACTTGGATAGTTTGGTTTCCAACATTCATTAGAAAGCAAAACCTATCTAAAAAATACAAAAGTAAGAACTTTATTGTAAAATTAGAAATATTTCTAAGCAAAGGTGATTCTAGTAATCTCCATCAGGGTTATGGATGCCGAGATGGTAGTGAAGCAAGGCCTTGAGTGGAGCTAAAGTTATCTATGTTAGGTCTATGGATGCTTGGATGGAAGTAGAGAAATACCCAAGCCTTCCTTGAGCTAAAGGATGATTATTAATGAAAACCTAAATATGCTACAAGTCAATGTAACTATTAAGTTTAATAATATGGAAGCTTTTCTCTAAATCCTATGGCAATCAGTAAGTGGAATCAAATCACACACACAACCTAGATATGTTTTGGTGTTTGATCCTAATTCTCAATGTGTGAGACTTGTTTCAATTATGATATGGTCTTAACAATGGTACCTAATCACGTGGGATGATTTGTATAGTTATTAGCTTAAACTAGAGTCTCTAAATTATAATATATTGCTATGTTTCCCCCTAAATTCACCATTTTTTAAGGTCTACATACCCCCATTTCTAAAAAATGGGGACCCTTGTTTCAAATTTATGAATTTATGCTTTAAAATGAAAATGACACTTGATCAGAGTTATTTATTTGAATATCATCTATGCCTAGTTATCATTTAGCTTAATTGACATGTATCCATTGATCCTTATCTTATTTTACCTAATTTTGCTAATGATTGCTTCATATGTTTTCAAGATGTAGGTTTGATGAAGACTCAAGTGTGTGTACAATGTTTAGGGTTTCATACTTCAAATGATAAATTGACCCTTTGAATAATCATTGGTCTTTAATTGTTTGATTGGATTCAAGTTTGAATATCAAAAAACCCTTAGTCTAATTTTTTTAGCCTAAGCCTTTTGAATTTGAATTCAAATTGTTTGATTAGATTCATGTTTGAATATCAAAAACCCCTTAGTCTAATTTTTTTAGCCTAATCCTTTTGAATTTGAATTCAATTTTACATGGGTTCTTTCTATTCAAAATTGTGCGTGAACACTTCATATTTGTTTGAAACTTGGCTTATAGTTTAGCCTAAGATTTTTATCATGTTTATTAACATGAATAAAACCTTAGTCTAAAAAATTTAATGCTAAGTTTTTTGTCTCAAGACCCCTTAGCTATTTTCATTATTCATAAGGACTAACTAAATGTAGGGTCCCTTTTATTATGTTTCACACTTAATCTAAAATCCTATCCTAAGGTATTTAATCATGTTTATTAATGCAACCAAAACCTTAGGTTAACTAATTTACACTAAGTTCTTTATGTTCTCAAATATTACTTAATTTATTTTACTATCCATGGATCCAATGAAGCATGCTTGATCAAGTAAGGAATATCTAATAGTTTACATGGACTCTTCAAAGTAAATAAGTCAAGCACCTATATTAACGAAGCACGTTCGACCAGGAAAAATAAATCAATGGTGTGAGATGGAAGTTTAAAATTCAAAAGCCTATGAGCAAACATATAAATGATAAGTTTCACACCCACAACTCAAAATTTAAATCTCAAGCACTATCCTTAAGATTGATGGTACGTGGCCAAATGTACATGTTTTAATCAATGATGATTATTAATTCAAAACTTCAATCAAGCCATGGGAAAAAAGAGAAGGTGAAAATTGTCACCATCATAAAGACTAAGTTAGAAATAAATGGTGTGTGGAGTAAAAGATAGAACCTAAAGGATCAATATCTATGATGTGCATCGATCCATGTAACTAAGATCTAATAATATGAAAGGAATGTTGACTTTTCAAATGGAACCTAGGATGAATGCAAATCTACCACATGGTGTAAAGACATTGGATCGGGAGGAAATAATAGTTGGAAGCATAGAGAAAGCCCATGGAAGGGATAAATAGTAAAATCTTGAACACCTAGCATAAAATTTGACCAATAACATTCAACCTCTTAGATCCAAATTAATGATGCAAGCCAAGGTAAACTTTTAAACAATCCCAAAACCAATTAGGTATTGACACATGTCATAAAGGGGACAATGGTCACATTTCAAAAATAAATAAAATAAGTGACATGGTTGTGCCACATTGGCATACATGTCAAGCTAAAAGATCTTGTGGACCTAAAAAGGCAAAGGTATAAATACAAGATCTAAATGCAAATCTAAGTCACAAAGATCTCAATTCAAACTCCACTTCCACCATTAAAGCTATGTGCAAACCTACTTAAACTCTAGAAAACCCTAGAATATAAAAAAGCCCTAATTTGACTCTGTGTTCATTATAATCAAGCTAAGGAAAATTAAATTATTTTATATGCAAGGATAATTCAATTCAATCAAAATTATAGTAATGGTAGTTGAGAAGGGTGTCTCCAAGGAGGATGTGGAGATGTATTTGACCATAGATGTTGAAGGAAATATTTTTAAAGACGCTAAGTTCGATGCTTAATCTATAAACACCAAAGATACTAATTGGTCAAAGTTATTATGGACCATCGAGAATTAACCTACCATTACCCAAGAGGAGGAGAAAAAGCTATCAACCAAGAGACTATATGATGATATAGTAGAAATCCAGATGATGGGTCTTCATTATGTAGCTATGAAGCTCAAGGTACTTCATTACATTGACATTCTTGCTCCTATATTTAAGGAAACTATTGATGGCTTAAAATTGCACTTGATTCTAATCAACAACAATGGGAAGTTTCAAGCTATGGGATATTGCGGCTTGAAACAACCTCCAAATTTTAGAGAAGTTGGTCTCTTCTTTTGTATCAAGTGTTGGAGGACAAGGGATAGGAAATTAAACAGAAATGCAAATGTAGGAAATGAAACCTAACTATGGTGATGCGCCTGAGAGTAATCCTAATCCTAACCTGAGCACAGTGAGACTATATGTAGGATTCATTCACATTTAAGAGAAAACAAGTGCATGATCAATGTAAAAGATTAAAACAATAGAAACAGAAGCTCACAACAGAGACTTATTTTGCTGAGATACAGAAAATGTCAACAAAGGCATAGGGTTCAATCTTCTTAATTAAATTTTCTAATCACATAAGAGATGCAGAAACACGTACAGTTATGTAAACCTTCTAACTCAAGAAAACGAGACAAAAGCAAATGAAATTCCTAATCACAACTCCAAAAAATCTATAGTATAGACTACTTTTGCAAATGACATAGATAATATCAACAAAGGCATAGAGTTCAATCTTCTTAATTCATTCAGCCACATAAAAGGCACAGAAACATGCATAGTTACATCAACTTTACAACTTAATAAAATGAGATAAAAGCAAATGATACTACTTAGTCAAAAACTCTAACAAGTCTAAAATTATAGAAAGTCTCTCCTAAAGTCTCTTTCTTCTCCTCTTCTATAGCCTCGAGTGCCTCCTTCCATCGACTCTTTTCCCGTGCAATTCTACTCTGCCCTTAACTCATAGGGGATAAACAGTCAGCACTTTCAATGCCTTAGATGTATCCTGGTCTTATCAAGAAGGGCCATACAGGGTGGGGTGGCTGATCTAACTGTGGCATGTCGATTCATGTCAAGTACCTCCTTCTACGCCTAAATTTCTCATTCCATCACCTGCTTAACCTCTTAACTATCTACTCTGCCTCCACTTATAGGGGACAAATAGATGGACCTTTTAATGCTTGTAGGCCCCAAAAATCTACCTGGTGAACTATTCCAGCTACCAAAAATAACTCCCATTGAGTTTCCCTCCATCTTGCTTTGTTGTAACAAATACATAGAACACTTTGTTCTATTAAAATGGGAGAGGACACTTAGTCAATTTCCTAAAATTCTCCTTATTTCTTAAAAGGCACTGAAGAATGACACTTGGTGCTTTCTGCCTCTTTGATACTTAATAGTTTTAACAAAATAAAATTCATTGCATTCCTTGCTCGAGCAACTACAAAAAAGGATGGATACACGTGGCAGTCTCTGCATGTTGACACTTGGCACTTTTATAGACCTTTGAAATAACACCCAAGACCCACCACAATCTTTATTTAGCAATGAAGCTTGAAGATGATCTCTCAAAAGTTGACACATGGCAGCCTCCGCTATTCTTGAGAAGATACGTGGCATCTTTAGCTTCTCCTAATAGGGGTATGTGGCATCTTCCGCTTCTTTTGGGAACAGAGTAGGAAGGGGCTCAGAGAGTGACACTTGGTGCCTTTCACTTCTCTTCAACACTTAAATAAAATGAAATGATGCCTTTTTGCCTTCCAAAAAGGTACTGCCCCCTTTGGATTATGGGACAATCCCTTGAACTGCCCGATGAACCAAAATGGTTTAATGGTTCAATGGTTTAATACTGCACACCATTTACACTTTAATTAAGGCATTGAACCAAAAATGTTGAACCATTGCATTGAACCCAGGCGTTGAACTGACTATCTCTCAGAATTTGACACGTGGTGACTTTTGCCTCTCCTAAAAAAGTAGTCCAGGGCCTTCCGTGACTACCACCTGGTACTTTTTGCATGATCATACTACTTTGCTTATTGAAACCCTTTTGCCAAAAAATAGATGAAATGCGAGTGCCAATATGAGACGTGGATGCTGACACGCGATGCATTCCACTTAGCTATTGTTGGATACGTAGCATGATCTGTGGCTCTCTTTAAAATTATGGAAAGTGTCTCAGACGATGCCAGTTGGTCAGCTTTGTGTTTTGGAAAGTGACACTTGGTAGCTTTCACTCAATTTCAACACTTGGGCAAAAATGAAGTGAAAGAAACAAAAAGGGAAAAGAGAACTCATGCTCAGAATATGCCACTTGGCAGCTTCCACTACACTTTGATACTTAGATGAAAAAGAAACCCACGTTCTGCTCTAAAACTCTGCCACCATGACCAAGGTATGTGGGAACCAAAACTGCAGTGCTCGACTAAAAATTAAAATGCAATGTAGAGTAAAAATTTACTCTATAGTTATTGGTGACCCCCAAGACTTTTGAGCCTACTCAAAAAGAAACACATCTCCCACTCTGTCAAAATTTTATAGCTTCAGAAGTGTTGTCTAGTAGATGGACCATTCATGGTCAGATAACCCTTGCTTGTTTTGCAATTCAATGAAAGCTATGTCAAGGTTAATGATATCCTTATGCAAAAAAATTTGCAAAATTTGGACTGTAGCTTTCAGTTTGAGTTCTAGCTGGGAAACAAGAACTAGAATAGCTTCAACTTCTGAGACTGAGGAATCATCCTGCAAGTCCTAGAAAAATATTTGATCCTTCTGTTTGGCCAACAACAATGGTTTAATTTGATCAACCATCAGCATCATGTTGGCATCCAAAAATAGAGAAGGGAGGCCTAGTTGCACTAGATCTTTAATATGTTGTCTCATCTCACTGATGCCTTATTTCATGACTTCGAGAAGCTCTTTGCAACTGTTGGTTGCGGCATTGCAACTAAGTACCTCATTGACCCATTTTGTGGTGATCATTCTATCAGTGATTCCCATGGCTGCCAATGTCACATCCATTACATTATAGAGCTTCTGCAATAAGGTTTAGGAGTCTGTGACTCTGTTGGATACTATAGCTAGAGTGTTCTTCACTGAATCTTCCACCTTCTCACATAATTGTTGTGCATTGAGCAAGAAGGTGAGAGATGGCCTGAGCTGAATAATCTCTAAGGAGATTCTTTTCCACATTGATTCGTAGAGCACCTTTACTAGTTATATCACTCTGACACCTTTTGGCCTATTAGCTAGCTCTATCGTCATTT
Source organism: Torreya grandis (assembly GCA_037957365.1). NCBI lineage: Eukaryota > Viridiplantae > Streptophyta > Pinopsida > Cupressales > Taxaceae > Torreya > Torreya grandis. The sequence continues at coordinate 543,127 of JARHVA010007572.1, forward strand.
GCACTACTTTCTATTGCTTTGCTTGGAACTGGGCTTGAAAATCTGTGGCCTTGTTTTATTCATCCAACAGCTTCTACTGTGATTGAGTAACTTGTAGTTGATGTCCTTCGAGTCTTCCCTGCAATGCTGCTTTCTCTCTCTTAAGGGTCATCACTGCATCCTTTGCATGTGTTATCTCTATTTTTAATGAATCATTCTAGGCCTAGACTGCTCGATGAGTCTGAAGGGAAATAGTATCTTACAACTATTTATTTAGGCTTGCTATTTCATTATCTTTCTTATTTATTTCCTTGGTCAAACTTTTATAGTTTGCCTTTTCTTTGGCCAAATCGGCCTCCATCTTCTATAGTCTTCTATAAGTTTTCAAATAATCCTTCATGACTATAAAAGTGGATTCTATCAATAGCTCAACTCTATCCTAGATCCTGAATAGGGACATATCAATGGCCACTGCATTCATTATATAATCATTTAGCTACATCTGCTCGCTTGGCTTGATGACATTGGGTGACAAATGGGTCACCGTCAGCTGCTACTGAATAGGGTCAAATTGTGACTGTAAGTGTGGGATAGCCAATGCTTTATTTTCTTTAATTCTCTTTTTCTCCAATTGGGCTTCTCTTGGCTTCCTAGCAGCATCGGCCTATGTCTGGAAGGTGGAAGGGGATGCAATGTGTCCTCCTGCAAAAGGATATCCCTATGGTAGGCCATATTGAATAGGTAGTGGTTGGCTATGGGTGAGCTAGAGGGGCATCTTTTTGGGAATAAAGGGGGAGAAATGGGGTAACATTAGGGCTTGAGGAGTTAAGGATGGGGTGAATTGTGAAATGGGGATGGTAGAGGTGATAGGAGGTGTCATTTGGCTAGGTGGAGGTATCACACTGACAGGGGAAGGAACAAACTAAGAGGGAGGAGGAGGAGTAATACTTACCTGAGGGGGAATCATAGTGCTCTGTAATTAGCATTGTGAAGGTTCCTCTTCCTCTTTTAAATCAAAATGGAACTGCACCCTCTTCCTCTTCCTGGGTGTCTCTAACTCTAGTTGCATCTGCTTCCCTTCCACATCTATTGTTGCCAGTGGTGCTTGTGAAGAACCAGGGACTTCAATAACTTTTGATGAAGGGGAAGCTTTTGGTGGTGAAGACACCACACTCCTTTGTTGTTCCACAGTGTTAAGCAGCTAGGGCCAGGTTGATGTAGTGACTGCAGCTGAAGCTTGCTCTGAGTCCTATGGTTGTTGGCTTGGTCCCGCTCTAACTTCCTACCCTGTATCAAGTGTCAAAAATTGGCTTGTTTTTGGGCTAGATGTAGGGGATGGATGACACTCATCCCAAATTTCTTTCCATCTTTTATCTCAATCCATGCTTCTGAAAGTGTGGGTGGTTTGAGAAATTTCCTACCTATATTTCCAATAGGCTTCAATCTTCTTTGCATCCCAATATTTGTTCTTCAACATCCTTCTCAAACCAAAAGTCATCCTAACTTTGGGATCATAATCCCTCTACTTATCATAGAAGGTTTCCCATGGCCTATTCTGTGGCTAGGGCAAATCTATCAATTTAACATAAATACCAGGAGCATCTTGTACAAGGTTTTTTCTGGTCTCCCAAAAAGGGCGGCCTTCATGTGCAATCTTGGCTTCAATCCTATTGGTCCTTACCCAAGAAGCTATGTAATCACTTGTGTCATAAACCCATTTGTCTTCAACCAGGAGGAAACCTAGGGAGACCAGCTTTCATAGTAGCACCGTCTCAGCATCTCTGGCTTCTAGGCTTATGTTGCCTGCCATCCATGGGAGATTATACATTTTTCTCTTCTTCTTCTCAGAGCCATACTCATTGTCAACTACTGACACTTGCCTGGTGACTTTCAAGAATGCCAACCTAAGGGTTAAATTCTTTGGTAATAACATTGGTTCCCCATAAAACCCATGAACCCTTATGATCGTGTGGTGGGACCCAAAATAGAAGTCACACGAGATTAGACAACTGACCAGGAGGTTTGAAACACTTGGAAATAACTTGTTTATGATAGGTTCAGGGCTAAGGAAATAAAAAGTGGGGGTAATGAATAGTTCCCAAAAATCATACAGGTTGTTAGTTCTTGATAAAACGTGTGTCCATGTAGACACAGGAATGGTCCTTTGGGGGTCAAAACCTAGGTCATACAGGTTCAGATTCATATGTTGGGTAAAAAGATTAGGGTTTTGATACAATATGAGATGGAACAAATAAGAAGAATACCTAAACACCCCTTTTGATTTGAACTGGGTCAGTTATTCCATTATTAAAAAGGTGATGTGCTCTGAGAAGTCAAGTCGATACTCTTACATCTTTTTGACTATTTTCAACCTAAAAATGATGCCCATTTATTCTGCATATGCCACCATGTCATCCTTCATGCCAAAGATGAGAGCCATCATTGACAGCATGTCTTGGCTAGCTGGCACGAATTGAGCTCTTGGTACAGGGAGCGTGGGTACTATAGTATCACCATTGGCCATTTGTAACTCTGACCTCAAAAACCTTGTTTTAGTGTTGACATTCACCCATGTTCTCTGCATCCTATCAATAGTAGGGAATGTAGTGGTATTGTCATAATGTAGGGCTAGCATGTCCTTGATAGCTTGTGGTGTGATCTGTACCATGAAGGGACCCTATTGAATGGTGCAATATGGTGCATGGAGCAAGTCTGTACATAATTTAATCAAATTAGGGCATGGATGCATTGTTGGGACAATGAACTAAGCTAGTTGTGAGGTTCATATCCTCATTTTGAAAGTCTCATATTACCCTGCTCTAGCTCTTTGAAGATACCTTTGGTGTGCCCCTTCTCTAAGACTCTTGCTACTGGCTTTTTGCAAGATTGGGTCCATGATTTCATCTACGTAATCCTTTACCTTTAAGGGGTCACTGGCTTGACCAACTCCTAGGAATTCTAGTTCTCAAATAGGTTCTCGATGGTTACACAGGAGCTGAAGCATATGATTTACTAGCAAGCAACCTATCAAGAGATTCAGATGTCCTAGCTCTTCATTGTGAATATGATGCTCCCACCATCTCTATATCTTTTATGTAATACCTGGTATGAACCTTGTGCAAGACAGAAACACTCTTGCTGAAGCAAATTTTACTAGGTGCTAACAAATCACAAGGAGCAGGATATTTTCATAGGTGCAAGAATGCTTGAGAATTTGTAAACTTTAAATCTTGCTAAGAGATATTTATGGACTTATCAAGTCTCAAATAGCATTAAATTTGGATGATCGTTAGCAGATCCTACTCAATCTTTGGGAAATAGCGAGGTGGACACATTATGCAAGTTGTGGTGCAAGGTACCTTAGAGATTTTAAAAGATTTGGGAAGCATTTAATGTGGAAAAAATTTGAAGAATTTAAAACTTTCTAAGCCACCAAATCTGTGTTTAAAACACTTATCTAAAATGAAAGCGAGAAAACAACAATGAAAAACAAAAATAATGCAGGAATGGGAAACTACCTAACTACATTAATTAAGCATCTTTATCTCCCTCTGGGATCGAAAACAAAATTTCTAACGTCTCTTTCATGACAATCCAGCTTATGTTTCCATGCAAGTGATTGAAATGGGTATATCTTTGGTGAAATGTTCTCTACTTAGGCCACACGAATTTGCCTATATTTTAGTGAGTCTGAGTCAAACATGCTTTCGACATCCATAAGCTCTTCTTGTTCTTAGAAGCCCATCAGATATCAGCTCTTGATGTTGGTATGTCTTACCAGGAAATTAATGATAGTTTGCTCATCAACAAAAGCCTTTTGACCTATATCAGTTATTAACTTGACTTCTTCTACTTCAAAGTCTAGCTCTATTGCATTATCCTCCTCTTTCATGATTTTAACCTTTTAAAAGGATGATCTTGAAAGAGTGCAATAATTTTGCACATGTAATTGAGGCTTAATGCTATTCTATTCATCTATAACCAATTCACAGTTATCTTCCAAAGTGGTATATCCTAACCCAATAATTTCAAAAAAATCATTTGAAACATGACCCAAGAATTGTCCATGTTCTTCCTCATTATCTGACAAAGTGAGAAGAAAGTCTAAGATTATTTCCTCTTCATCAGGAGTCAATATATCCATATTTACTCTCTATATTTATTGACTCTGATTGACTCTTCTTGGACTAATTACCAAAGGTGGCAAAAGAATACCTAAATTTGTGGCAGACTATGATCTGGTAACTGGCCTATAACTCTGACTCCTTGTAGCTCTCTGGTTCATGCGGTCTTGAAAGAAACTTCAAGACTTATCCCACTAGGTGTGCCAAAAACTGTTGATGGCTTAAAATTGCACTTGATTCTAATCAACAATAATGGGAAGTTTCAAGATGTGGGATATTGTGGCTTGAAACAACCTCCAAATTTTAGAGAAGCTGGTCTCTTCTTTTATATCAAGTGTTGGAGGAAAAGGGATAGGAAATTAAATAGAAATGCAAATGCAGGAAATGAAACCTAACTATGGCGATGCACCTGAGAGTAATCCTAATCCTAACCTGAGCACAGTGAGACTATATGTAGGATTCATTCACATTTAAGAGCAAACAAGTGCATGATCAATGTAAAAGATTGAAACAATAGAAATAGAGGCTCACAACAGAGACTTATTTTGCTGAGATACAGAAAATGTCAACAAAGGCATAGGGTTCAATCTTCTTAATTGAATTTTCTGATCACATAAGAGGTGCAAAAACACGTACAGTTATGTAAACCTTTTAACTCAAGAAAATGAGACAAAAGCAAATGACATTCCTAATCACAACTCCAAAAAATCTACAGTATAGACTACTTTTGCAAATGACACAAAAAATATCAACAAAGGCATAGAGTTCAATCTTCTTAATTCATTCAGCCACATAAAAGGCACAAAAACATGCACAGTTACATCAACTTTACAACTCAAGAAAATGAGACAAAAGCAAATGATACTACTTAGTCAAAAACTCTAGCAAGTTTAAAATTATAGAAAGTCTCTCCTAAAGTCTCTTTTTTCTCCTCTTTTATAGCCTCGGGTGCCTCCTTCCATCAACTCCTTTCCCACGTAATTCTACTCCACCCTTAACTCACATGGGATAGATAGTCAGCACTTTCAATGCCTTGGATGTATCTTGGTCTTATCAGGAAGGGCCATGCAGGGCAGGGCAACTACTTTGACTGCAGCATGTTGATTCATGTCAAGTACCTCCTTCTGTGCTTGAATTTCTCATTCCATCACTTGCTTAATTTCTTAATTGTATACTCTACCTTCACTTAAAAGGGACAAATAGATGTCCCTTTAAATGCTTATAGGCCCCAAAAATCTACCCGGTGAACTATTCCAGCTACCAAAAATAACTCCTGCCAAGTTTCCCTCCATCTCACTTTGCTATAACAGATACACGGAACACTTTGTTTTATTAAAACGGGAGAGGACACTTAGTCAATTTCCTAAAATTCTCCTTATTCTTAGAAGTCATTAGAGAATGACACTTGGAACTTTCCACCTCTTTGATACTTAACAGTTTTAAAAAAATAAAATTCACTGCATTCCTTGCTCGAGTAACTACAAAAAAGGATGGATGCACATGGCAGTCTCCGCATATTGACACTTGGCACTTTTACAGACCTTTGAAATAACATCTAAGACCCACCACAATCTTTATTTGGTAATGAAGCTTGAAGATGATCTCTCAAAAGTTGACACATGGTGGCCTCCACTGTTCTTGAGAAGATACGTGGCATCTTCTACTTCTCCTACGAGGGGTATGTGGCATCTTTCACTTCTTTTCAGAACAAAGTAGGAAGGGGCTCAGAGAGTGACACTTGGTGCTTTTTGATTCTCTTCAGCACTTAAACAAAATGAAATGACACCTTAAAAAGGTATTGGCCCCTTTAGATTGTGGGACACTGCCTTGAACTGCTCGATGAACCAAAATGGTTCAATGGTTCAATGGTTCAATACTACGTGCCATTTACACTTTAACTGAGGCTTTGAACCAAAAATGTTGAACCATTGAATTAAACCTAGGCATTAAACCAACTGTCTCTCGAAATTTGACACATGGTGACTTCTGTCTCTCCTGAAAAAGTAGTCCAGGGCCTTCTGCAACTACCACCTGGTGCTTTCTGCATGATCTTGTTGCTTTGCTTATTGAAACCCTTTCACTGAAAAATAGATAAAATGTGGATGCCGATATGAGACATGGATTCTGACATGTGGTGTGTTTTTCTTAGTTGTTGTTGGATATGTGGCATGATCTATAGCTCTCTTGAAAATTATGGATGGAAAGTGTCTTAGATGATGCCAGTTGGTCGGCACTATGTTTCAAAAAGTGACACTTGGTAGCTTCTGCTCGATTTCAACACTTGGGCAAAAATGAAGTGAAAGAAACAAAAAGGGAAAAGAGAACTCATGCTCAAACTACACCACTTGGCAGCTTTTGCTGCACTTTGATACTTAGATGAAAAAGAAACCTGTGTTATGTTCCAAAACTCTGCCACCACGACCAAGGTATGCAGGAACCAAAACTGCAGTGCTCGACTGAAAATTAAAATGCAACGTAGAGTAAAAATTTACTCTATAAAAACTAAGATAGATAAGGGCATGATTGTTAATAAATATAATTTAAGAAAGGTTGCTTATATATTTGCTATGGCATTTGATTCATATTATAAGCTACCTAAACCCAAAATAGACCTTGCCTCAATCGATTCTTAGGATAAGGATCATGATTTAAAGGACATATTAACCATGTGATTGTATTCTAGAAACTAAGTCTTTTAAGACTTTAATAAGAATATCTCAATCAAACAATTCATTACTAGGATAAGGATGATTATGACAATATTGAATAAACTATGTGGAAATGCCACCATAGCCTATGTTGATCCTGTCTAGGTGTCAATTGTCTATTTCATGATTGAAAAGTAGATTACCCCCCTAAGTGAAATAATAAGCATCTCATTGAGTAGGTAGACTTTTTAAATCAGGAACAAGAAGAAAACTCAATTCTAGATGATGGCATATCTCTTAGATGCTCTTTATGCTACTACCAAGATCCAAAAATAGAAGGAATGGTCACCTAATGGGACATAAATTGTTTCCCATTATTATTCAAAGTTACACATATTCAAACATAGGTACCACATTTAATTCATCTATGATTGTGTCTACCTAGCCTTGAGTGAGTTCATATCTAGCATTCTAATGCCAAGAATTAGCCCACTAATTAAAAATTATATTGAAACAATAGGTGATATATGGATATATTGAGATTGTATAGTCATAATAATTGAAGGGACATATAGTTCTCCTCTCAGACTACCCATTCATATCCCTGACAATCTAGCTAAGCAAGAAGTTACATATCAGTTATTTCATGGTGTAGATGGTCTTTTCAAGACCAAAATAAATGGATTTCTTCACAACTCCCAATAACTATTGACAAGACCATCTTCAAGTAATGGGATAACATTGAATCAACATCTAGGCACAAGGCATCTTTCAACCTATAGTTGGATGGGTTTGGATAGTGGGACCCTTATCTAAGGGTTAAATAACATTTGAAGATTAATGGAATGTCAAATGTACCTTATGATCATGAGCCTAGATATTTTGACCTAATTTAAGCCAAATCATCTTCATACTTTGAGGTCACTAAGAGATTGAGGGATCACAATCTTAGGCTTGATTCTAAACTTGAAATAAATCAAAAGAGGGATGATAGATGGTAGCTAGGGCCAAAATAATACCATTTGTTAAAGAGTACACCTATTAGACCTCTATCATCTCAACCATAAGCAAATCATAAACTTGAGGTATAGATTGAGCAAATACCAGAGGAAAGAAGACCTGATGAGGTAACTTCTTCTTCATCAATCCCTGAGTCATAAAAGGTAGGAGAGTGATAATTAACTCAAGAGGAGGTACACATGATATCATTGGACCCCAATGAAACTACAGAAGATGTACTCAAAATGTTATCAATGTTTTATGAGTCAGAGTTAGATAATGAAGAAACAAAGGTTGAAGAGACCAAAGAAGAAAAGGGAATGTAGTATTGGACCTAGTTCATATGGACACCCCTAAAAGGAAGTCTAAGCTGGTTGTTCCTAGAGCCAAGAACCCCAAAGTGACTTCCACTCATCCTTTGAGTGAATTCAATATATTTAGTGAATAAAACTTGATATATGGTCCAACTATTCCAAAATAGTTCATTTATGGACCTAGATTATAGAAAGTCCCTACTAAACATCATCCTTGGGCTATGATGCAAGCCATCAACATCCATATAGATAAATATCTCAAGACATATATTGTGTCTCTACAAAATGAAGATCAAAGAAGATTAGCTACCCTAAGTCAATCAAGTGGATCACAAGTAGAGATCCCATCCACCCAAATAACTCAATCTAAAGTTGGAGTCAAATGTGACCCAAATACTATTAGCTTGGTGAGGGAAACTAATAAAAATATCATGATAGGTGGTGAGGGAATCACTTATTAAAATTTGGAGACATTAACTAATCTAAGCCCAGTAGGCATAAAAATACCTAGAGAAGCTCCCATTTTTTAAGAGGATCCCTTAAAATTAGCCTAGGCACATATAGAATAGCTACAAGAAGCTATTAAGGGTATGTAACAATAAAATAATAAATTGGAACATTAGGCTATCTTATCTATTCCAAATGCAATGATTAAAATGTTTGAAGATACTTTATTTGACATGTTTAATTCTTTGAAGTTAATAAAGTCTAGAAAAATTGTATTGAGCCAGTAGGGTACTACAACCATGAACCTAGTTCACCAATGGCATAACTTAAGAGGAAAATTAAATGATTTGATCAACATCTTGACAGAGGAACAAATTCATGAGTTCAAAATAATTAACCTAGCTCATCTGAACATGGTCATGGGGTTATTGATAGATAAAATCAAGAGTCTGAGCAAATGGTTCAAGGACGTAGAAAACCTTTATGAGGATGACAAGCAGTTTCAAAATAGGATGGAACATATATTGAGGAGTATAATCAAGGATCCCACTACACTCAGCTCAATTGGTCTAAAAAATGATGAAGAATTCAAGCATAGAGCCACCCAAGTCATGCATGATATTATAAATCAAAGCAAATAGAAGATAAGAGATGATAACACAGATCTTGGACATGATCTTTACTATAGATGATAGTATTACATAAGCTAAGAGCATGTAAAAATAATTAAAAAGGGTTGATAAATACCTAAAGAATATGTCATATCAAGAGGATGAACTGTTCATGGATCCCATTGTCAACTTAAAGCTCATTGATGATCAACATGGTAAAGTAATGAAGATCCTTCGACAAAAATAGGGGACTAAAGCAGCAGGAGGGTCTCAAAGTTTAATTTATTTATTAAAGCATTTTATTTTTTTAACTAAACATGTATGTGTTTTGAAAAGGAATATTCTTTTGTAAAATCATGTGCAACTTTGTAAATCATATTGCTTATAGGTCAGTTCATTTACGAAAGGTCATAAAATATTGTAGAAGGGATAGTTGTCCTTCATACTTGTACATTTTTAATTTGACATGATTGATTGACATACTTCCTTATCATTTTATAAAAAGGGTATTTTCAATTATAAAAAAGAGAGGGAGTTTTTAGTGAGAAAACTTGTGCTAATTTTGGAGTAATTTAATGCAAGCAGAGAATTCTAAAAAGTTTGTCTCATTCGTTTATGTGAATTATTATCATGGATGCTCTCTCACTTGTCTGGTTTAGAATTTAGATTTGAATGGTTTATATGAATTATTTATGTGCACTTTTCAAATGTAGAGCTATTGATTTATGCTAATGCTATATTGATTTAAAGTTCTTAGGTTCATTTTGTTTTCTATGCTCTTCTTGTAGATGTGTTTATGTTATTTTCTTGCAAGGGTAAATATTTAAGTGAATCATGTTCTTATTTGCATTATTTCACTTCTTTAGATGATTTCCTAGTGTGTGATGTTATTTTATATTAAGCTATTTCACTTCATATATTGTTTTTAAGTACATATTTGGATGATATTTGAACTTTGTCATAATATCTATGTTAAAGATCAGCAATATCGTTATGTTCCTTCTCTACCGTACCTTTTTGTTTTTTCTTTTATCAATTCACTTTAGAATAACTTAATTGTAAATATACACTTTATCTTAGATTTTAGCTTGAAATTTGAGAATAATTTACTTCATTTAGCTTAGATTACTCCAATTTTCAAAGGTTAACTATTAGGCCATGATTGCTTCCAACAACCAAACTTTAAAAATTTTGTGAAATAATTCACTTATTCTATCATTATTCCACCATAGATAAAAATATTATAGGAATATAAAACTCATGCATTAAATTCTCTAAATTCATAAATTAGTAGTGTTTCTTAAAAACTTAGAACTATTTGTGATACACTCACATGCATCAACATGGAATGCATTTTGTTAAAGCTATAAGGAGGGCCTCAAAGTTGAATGTGTTGATTAAAGCATTTTTTTTTTGTAACTAAGCATGTATGTATTTTTAAAAGGAATATTATTTTTTAAAATCATGTGAAACATTTTAAAGCACATTGCTTATAGGTCATTTTGTTTAGGAAAGGTCATAGTTATAGAATATTGTAGAAGACACAATTGTTCGTGACACTTGTAAAATTGTAATTTGACATGACTAACTGACATACCTCCTTAAAATTATATAAAATGGGTATTTTCAATTGTAAAAAATAGAGTTAGTTTTGAGAAAGAAAACTTATGCTAATTTTGGAGTAATTTATTGCAAGTATTGAATTTTAAAATGTGTGTCTCATTTATTTGTGTGAATTGTTATTATGGTTGCTATCTCACTTGTTTAGTTTAGAATTTAGATTTGAATGGTTCTTATAAATTATTTATGTGCAATTTTCAAATGTATAACTTTTAATTTGTGTTAATGCTAGATTGATTGAAAGTTCTTAGGTTCATTTTATTTTCTATGCTCTTTTTGTAGATGTGCTTATGTTATCTGCTTACAGGGGTAAATATTTAAGTGAATCTTGTTCTTATTTTCATTATTTCACTTCTTTATATGCTTTCCTGATGTGTGGTGTGATTTGATCTCAAGTTGTTTCACTTAATATCTTGTTTTTAAGTGCATATTTAGATGATATTTGAGCTTTGTCATAATATTTGTGTTAAAGATCAGAAATATCATTATGTTTCTTCTTTGCCCTACCCATCCTTTCAATTTTTCTTTGATCAATTCACTTTAGAATATATTAATTGTAAATAGACACTTTATATTAGATTTTATATTAGAATTTGAGCATAATTCACTTAATTTAGCTTATATTACTCCCATTTTCAAAGGTTAACTTTTTGGCCATGGTTGTATATAGGATTCCCCTAAATGGTTAAATGTATCAAATGAAGAACTCATGTATCAATGTATATACCCCCAATGGGTAGGTAGTAGTAAATCTAGATTTGTGTATGACCTGGGTTTTGTAAATATCTAGGAACACTCAACAAGAATAAGTAGAATAACGTATGTATGATAAAAACTAACTATATTAAGATATTTAGCCTATGTAGTGTCTGGAAAATATAACATATGTCAACATAGAAATGCATACAATTTATAATTTGTTTTTGAGTAAATATTTTAATGTTTTTGTGTTTTGACATATTATAATTTTTTTTAATATTTGGATATAAGTTATTAACAAATAACATGAAAATGAAACTATATATAAGAAGTAATAAATAAGTAAACTATATACAAGAAAGGAGGAACATACTAACCGATGAGTCTCATGGGAGATTCACTATCAATGTGACCTATGTCAAATAAAGGAAAAATAATCATGTGTGTTGTATGAAAAGGTAACTATGGTCCCATAACCTATTATACTAAGTGATCTACATCTAACACTACCTATAAAGTGGTGCTAGGAATCTATGAAGTTGACTAGGGTGTCTTATGAACTATATGGGTCTTAAGAACCCATATAGTAGAAGATTATATAGATGGGATGGGTGCCCTATGTTGAGAACTCTAATAAATCAAAAATATTGATATAAAAATAAAATTAGTAGAGGGAGTCCCTCTAGAATCTATAACATATCTCTGACACAAGGGTCTCTCTAATAATGGTCTCTATGGGAGATTATGCATATGTGGTAACACTGTAGGAGTAGACCTCACCTACATTAGTATCTCCACTAAACTCTATGATGTATTGATGAGAACTATGCTCAGAACTATAATTGGTAACTACAGTGTGATTTCCTGTGGGATGGGTAAAGGATACTCATATGAAAGACCCTCAGTTGTGATCACCTGATTAGCATGTATATATTTGATTTATCTATGCATAGTGGATGGAATGGATCATAGATATTATATCCATGGCCTACCAAATAACATTTAAAAAGTGCATGTACTAGGTACTACTAAGAATATAGTGGCCACATATGCTAGTCTAACCTATAGTGGAAGTATAATCTCCCCAATGGAGCTCTAAACATGGCAACTAAAACCATGAATAATTTTGTTGGTAGGAGAAAATTCCTATTCTAAATACCCTAAATTTTTTATAAGTTTTATAATTCATATGTTAATAATTGACCCATTATCAACCATAACACTCTGAATAGGATGATGATCAATGTAAGCTTGTACAAAGAGTGCATATAAATCTGAATCATCATCAACAACCTCCTACTGTAAGAAAGTGATTAATGGTCTAGTCGGTACTATAGTATGATTCACACCAATGATATTATATAGGGGGTGTGCATCATATGTAGTAGTGTGATATGATGTTGGTCGTGGATGTGCATGATACATATAGTAAACACCTGAAATGACCCCTACCTCATTAGCTATATGCTTTGGAAATAAATCCAAAAATATTTTTAATGTATTTGATTATGTTTGTTGAACTTTTGGTGTATTTATGGGTGTTCCCAAATTAATTATGTTTCCCTCTTTCAAATATTATATATTATATTTCAATCTAATGCATCAGTTTGTAGTATGTCTTGGTGCCTTATGATAGTCATAGAATGTAGTATAATCATAACTCTTTGGAAGAGGTTATGTTTTATCAACCTATTTGATAGGAGGGAGAGATATAATATTGAATTATAGGAGTTTTTATAAAACACATGTTGGTGATTCTATAAGGTGGGTGAAAATTATCCGTGGAGGAGCTAATAAAACTAAGTGAGGAGATGGTTCCAAAGTTACATCAATTGTGGCCTTTGGAACACTCTTATTTTTAGTGGCCCTTATATTATATGGAGGCTTACTATAACTCTTAGTATTTTATTCTAATCCACTTTTATATTTTAATTTTCCCATAGAGAGAAGCTTGAGTTCCCTTTCTTTCACTATATCGTATAAATATGTCAAGGTTGTAAACTTCTTGAACAAGATAGCTTCACACGCTACTGGTAGTAAGTTCTATTTGAATATGTCTTGGAGCTCTCTATCTGACATGGGGATAGTCATATTTGCTAATATATTTCTATATTTTAGGACATATTCTATAATAGACTCATTATATTTTTGCTTTAGTTTTGTTACTTAATCATATGAGGTCATATCAGTGATGTTAATTGAAAATTGTGTTAAAATCATATCTATCAATGCATTAAGTATAGTGATAAACTAATTCAAAAGATTATACAATCATTTTAAGGAATAGTCCTTTAGAATCCATGAGAATAACTTAGTAAGGAGACAATCATTGGACACATATTCCAAACATGTTATGTGTAAATATCATAGGTGGTTCCTTAGGTCACCCTTACCATCATATAATTTAAGCTTAGGTTCCATAAATCTAAATGGAAAAGGAGTTTTCACTATGTGATGTGCCAAAGGTGTATGTAAAATAACATGATAATCCAAGGCATGTGATGGCCTAGTAGCTCCCTGCTCAAGATGTAACACCTTAGCCTATAGAGAGTGAATCTCATGCATAAGGGATTGTACATCTAGAGAGGAGGAACTAGTCATAGGAGGTGTAGATACTACTGAAGGTTGTCGAGTTAAAACATGTTGTTGTACAAGTTGAGTGGCCCCCAAAGTGGGTGTAACAATATTGTTATTTGGGAGAGTAAAATATTGACCATTATTTGATTTTTTAAATCTTCATGGATAATATTGATAAGGTCATCTTTCATATTTGAATGTTTGGAAATGAAATCTTATCAATTTCATTGAATCGGTTGTTGAATTCTACCATTGTAGGTTAGGGAGTAGGAAAACAAACATTTGTATATTTTGAACCTTTAAAATAATTTAATCTATAAAATATTAAAAGAATTAAATAATTAAAAAAATGTGATATTTTATAACTAATATCTGAGTATAAAAAATAAAAATATATAAACCCTAAAGCATCTAGGGTTAGGGTTTTAGTAGTATTTAAAGTAAGTCAGGTTCACCAAATGTTTTAACTTTTTAGGACTTAGTAAATGTAAATATTAGGTTTTCAAAGGGTTGAGTATATTAAATTAGGATATAAATATATAATAAATACAACCACTAATTTGTAACATAATTAACTTAGTTTGACCTTTCTAAAAATAATAATAAATATTGTAAACAAGTACTTAGCTAGAAATTGATTAAAATGAGATATCTAGAGGCTAGAAACTAAGATAGAGGATAATATAAGTGTCATGGATAAGATCCAAGTGTCAAAAATCTTTTTAGATATTAGCACCCTTATTAGGTAGTAATGTCATGTGATGCTAGTGTCCATGTTTTGGCACTAGTGTCTTTTATGTTGAACTATTTTGAGCTACTAAGTGCACCTGTGTCTAGGTATACCAAGCCTATTCTTATGTGTATTAGTTCTATATCTCTATAAATGACCTATTTTTATTGATTTTATATATAAACCCTAAACCTTTATGTTATTAAGGCATCCATTTGGCATAAGTAGTAAAGTGTGTTTGTTAGTGGGGTAGGTTGGACATCATTAGCACCCTATTATGATGATATTTGCCTACATACCAATACTCTAAAGAGGGATCAATATTGATTTATTCATCCCCACCTAAGTGTTGGTATAAGTGTAATCAAAACTAGTATGAATGTTGTCTTGAATGCTTTGATTATGCTTGAATTTGGAAACTAGAGTAATCTGAACTCAAGAATGTTGTGGATGGTTGTATGTAGAATTACAATAAAATAGGTATTGATAAACTTTATTATGCATAACTTGTTATGAGTTTGTTTGTTTAATTTACATCTAAATTCTATCTAGTGGATAAAGGGATAAAATTCATGTATATATACTATTCTAGTGATTTTGTGGGTCTTAAAAGAGGTCAACGCCAACCCTAGGTGGTTTCTCATTTGAAAAAATATCTGTTGGTAACAAAAAGATGGAAAAAGACAATAGCACCAAAATTGGGATATTAGTACCATGGGGTACTACTGTCCAAATTATGGCATTGGTCTCCAAGTGGAGAAAATAAAGGCACTAAGGGTCAGGATGCTAAAATGAGGGTTTGGGACTACTTTAGGGATGTTTAGGGGCATGTGTGGCCTATACAAAGGTTTGATAAGTGTGTAAATAGGCCCTCATATATGTATATGGGGTGCATACACCTTGGTTATTTAAACACATTTTTATTTTGAGATTTTCTAGGGTTTGATCCTCTATTTTCAAATCTGAATCTCAAATTTACATCTTATTTGTGTTTATTACATTGCTTAACCAAAAATGGATAATTCTATTGGTATCCCTCCTTTTATACTTGATTTTGATGTAAAAGGTCCATTTTTTGCTAATAAAATGCCTTTTACTACTCCTCCAAATGAGTATGCAACCAAAATTTTATGATGATATAAAAGTTTTTGATGACATTGATTAATGAATAATTTATACCATTTTATAATTTTATGGTTATGATTAACAACCATATTTTATTCTTATAATCTTTATTATATAAATTTTAAGTTATACAAAAAAAAATTAATAAAAATGAAGCTTTACCTAAGTGTATTCTCATAGATACATTAAATGATCTTACTCCACCTCTTGGAGGGTATACATCTAAATTAGGTTGTGAGGATAATGCCATGTTACTATTTATACTTATATTAATCCACTTAGTTTTACACCCTCTCAAGAAAAACCTAAAATTTTTATATAATGTAAAGGTTCTATGAATCCTCCTACAATCAATTCAATGACCAATATGCCTCTATGATCACATTCTTATATTGCATACATTGGTCTTAGACATAGTAAACATACCAATATTTTATCTATTTCAAACAATGTTAATCATAAAAGGCATTAATTCCTACACACACACATGCCAATGTTAATCATAAACCTAGAGGTGCATTTATTGGTATATTAGTGCAATGAAAACATGATGATATGTGATTTATAATTACATAATTATTTAAATCATATAAAAAACATATCCATTAAATATCATATTATGATATTGTTGGTAATTTGGTATATCAAGGCTCAATTCCAACCCCTGTAGTTCAAAAAATTTCCCAATACTACTAAGCCCAATCAAACCGGTCTAAAACTGAATATTTTTACCTAAAAAGGAAGATTTTTAGTTTTAAATTTCAAAATTGCTTTCAAAATGTCAATAAAATATCTAATTTTTCTTTAATCATATTCAAATATATTAATTTAGCCTTATCCTAAAGTTTCAAAGCTTAAAAAGGTGTTTTCATATGCTTTTTAAGTCAAAAAAGGACTATTTTCACCCCACACGTGCCAATTTGATTTCACAAAATCATGGAAATAATCAAAAGTTTGTAGTTTCATTCTAATTGTCATGTAATGCTTCTAAAATATTCTAATTGTGGCAATGGAAGTGGAAGTCATCTATTAAAAGGAAAACTTACACTATTTTCCTTCATATTTCAAGCTAAGGTATGGATCCATACAGATTCCATACACCTACAGTAGTTATTTTTAATAAAAGATCATGACCAGGATCCATCATAAGTTTCATGGATATTTCAATACCTACAAGCTCAAAACCATTCCACTATAGTCAATTGCCCAGTTTTTACAAAGTGACCTGCTTGCAGGTTTCAAGAGAGTATGGTCTATTGGAGAAAGGTATAGATTTGAATTTTAGGGTGTAAAAACTAGACTAAAAGGGAATCATCATTGATTAGGTTGTTTTTAAATTTGATTCCCCATGCTCATGAACCATCAAGTTGAAGATAGGTCAATTTTTATAACCTCGCAACCAAAAAGGCAACCATTTTTTCTCAATTTCTCCTCACTTGGGCAGAGTTCAAGAAAATACAAGTTATTCCATAATCTTGGGGACTTAAGATACCTATCCATGGCATTTTTTAGTTGTTATTCATGCTTCTAAGGGCTTGTTTCCCATAGCCACCTCACACCACTATCTAACCACTATGTTCTTCACTATTTCATGTGTTTTCCCATCCTCCTTTCATCATCTTTCTCCATCCCTCACTACCCTTCCATCCACCATTATATGAAAGCTTTGTCAATAAATCCAAGGTTTTAGTGATACCATTAGAATCATGATCAAGGTAACATATGCATCAATCAAAACATCATATACAGTCATAAGATGATGACCTACAGTAGCAAGTATAGACAATGGTTTTTCTTAAAGTATAAAGGATCGATTATGCATCAAGGAGTTAAAGGAGAGCATGGGAGAGAGTTGGATCTTAATTTTCAAATTGAAAGATATCATGAAAGATAATTTAAGTCTAGTTAAATAAATACCAAGCCTTGAACTTATGATCAATCCATACATGTCTACAGTAAAAGAGATCAAAACACAATTGAGTTTTATGAATAACATAAGATAAAAAATGATAGTAAGGTTTCTTACATATTTTATCTATACCTTGAACTCATAAATAATGATTAAATAGAGAAACACAAGGATTTATTTAGAATTTTTACCTTTCTTAAGGTCTATATATAGTACCTTATCCATACAAATGATACTAAAGTGTACTTACAACTGATATAGGATAGTCTTTATGATATCCAAGCATGATATAGAGGTATGGATGAAGATAATCCATAAAAATATGTATCTCAACCATAATAGTTCCATTCATTTTACAAATGGAAGAGAGGTAGTCATGTTTCCATTTTGATGCCAAAGTAGCCTAGAACCAGCCCTAAGGAACCTACAGTTGTAGGTGAACATGAGAATAAGATGAGACTTGGGGTTGTTTTCTCATAAGGGAAGCATGCTTAAATAGGTTTTATTGAAGTATTTAATAAATAAACATGCAGGTATCAATATATGAATTTTCATTCTCATCTTCAAGCCCTACATTGTCCATACAAGCCTATAGAGGTTACAGTGAAATACTTAATAAAAGGTCAATGATCATGAGGAGATGATTGGTTTTGTAATAATATAGTCATCTCAAGGGATAGATTAATATTTAAAATGGTATTATTAGTTGAAATGAGGGTAAATAAGGTTTTCAAGTTACATTATATAGTCAAAAAAGGAGAAAGATACCTATAGCCAAATGCCCTAGTTGTCAAGATAGTGAGCTAGTTTAAAGAGGTTTCTTGAGGAGATTTGACCTCCTTAGGGTTTGTTGAAGATTCAAAAGAAGATTCATAGAAAAATATCCTTCTAAACCCCTTTATACCTATCACCAAACTCTCTAAGGTCTCAAGCATGGTTAGAGTCTATACACATCTGCAAGTATAGAAAACATAGATAGGGACCTAATACAAAGTTTGTGATCAAAAGAAGCAAGTGATAAGGATAGTGGTTATGCTCAAGGAAATGTTTCAAGAGTAAAAATTTTATAATACATAAATTATATTATTAGGGGAGCTCTAGCACGCATATAGTAATGCTTAAGGCACAGTCACACCTCCAAGTTAACAGACAGTAGGCCTATATTCAAGTTTCTAGAGTTTTCAAGAGCAAAGATCTAGAGTGAAGTTTCATTTAAAGAGGATGATATAGAATTAAGGTGATATTTTATACTCATATAAATCCATGATCTCCAAAACATGCACAATCTCAGTCAAAGTCACCTCAAATAGTGACCTATAGCCAAATAAATGGCATTTATCTTCTCCAAATAGTTTTATACCCTAAGGTGATGGAACTAGTGACCATTCATTCAAGTCAAATGAGGTATATGGTGACTTGACTATATACATATCAAATGGACACATTAAAACATTTTATCCAATTCATACATATTACTATCAATCTTTCAAGGTATTATACATGCCTATTGTATAGATTTTGGTTGTGTAGGCCTAGAAATCACATTTTGAAGAATTATATGCTAAAGGAAAAGAAGATAGGTGAGTTTAAAATGTTTCAGATTTCACTTAAATAATAAATTAATTTTTAAATGACTATTTCATTTTAAAAATAAACTAACTTTTAAATGACTACCAAGAACTCTTATGCTTTAGAGGCACCCCTTAGAGCAAGATGGCATACAGTCAAATAGGCTTTTTGAAGAAGGTGGGGTCTTGAAAGAGATAACAAAATGAGGATTGGACTAATAATGAAACATTATTAGCCTATTAAATCCTACATATCATGTTTCAATCCCAATATATTGATCAAACATGAAAACATATCCTTCTAACATGAAAATATAGTCAAGTATGCACACAGTCCATGTAAAAAGGGCATTTTTAAGGAAATTTGAATATTATATAATTTATAGTTGTAATTGTGACTTTAAATTTGGTAAATATAATAATAATGACTTTATTAATCATACATACAAGTTTAAAGGCCATTGGATAAGTGAAAGTGATCTTTTTTTGTCACAATGATCAGCATGTCTATTTGAGATCACCATTGGAGCAAGCAATGTTTTGAGGTGCCACAGAGGTTGATAATCCCATGTGAGAGTTTTTAAAACATTTTATTATGTTTTTAAATCATAATGTTACCTTTAAAGAGTGTCAAAATTTGTAAATTATATATAAACCATGCTCATATAGGCTTTTACAAACAAGCAAGCATATATGCCAAAAAGGCATTTTTGAATTTTCAAGAAAGAATATACTTTTAGAGTGTTTTTAAAGAATTTTAAATTCCCCATTATTATTATTTAATTCATTTATAATCAAGGTAAGATTCATTTTCATCTAGGTAAATAATTTCAATTTCTACAGTTCTAGACACCCTTCTTAACCACCTGTTCAAATGCTCATATCTTTCACCGCATGAGGAGTTTTTCCAAAAAATATTATTATGATTTTATGTCCCATATGTACTTATAATTAATTAATAATTTATTTTGGTTGAGGGGATGTGATTTATGGACAATCACTAAGAATGTAGGCAGCCCAAAATGCAAGAAAAACCCTACAGGCAATTTTCCTCCACATGATAACTTTGCATATATTTTGCATGGGAACCTAATATTTTTAGGGATGTTATGGGGGTAAATTTAATTAAAAAAAAATCTAAAAAAATTTTATTTGGATTTCTTTACTTCATGAATCATCATTTGGAAGATTTAGCTTCAAAACCCTCCTAAACCCTCATAAAACCATTTTTGCAAAAAATTGATTTTATTTCCATAAAATCACCATGGATCAACTTGAAACCTATTAAAATGTCAATTAAACTCAAAAAAGATTCCATAAATTCCAATTTTATGTATGGAGTTTTACATATCAAGGCAAAAATTAGGTTTTTTAGAGAAAAATACATGGAAAATGAGGTATAAGGTAGTTTACATGAAACCAATCATGCATATGGAAGCCTGAGACTTGTTATTCATCCTAAAATATTAATTTAGTCAAAAAAAATTCTAGAAATACCCCTACCATCTCAATCAAAATGTCTAATCTATATAAAAATGGCACAAAATGGACCTAGTCAACCCTGTTGACTGAATGGTGAGAGTTTTATCATCAAAATAACCTATCTCATGATGGGATGATTTGATTTAAGTCTAATTTCATATTTTTTTTAGGTTTTCAAGGTTTTTTTCAGGTTCCATGGATTCCAAGGGTATAAATAGGCTATTATGCCTAATTGGTCAAATAATCAAAGTTGAAATTGGTGTTGGAAGACTAACCAAGGAGTTCAAATGGAGTTTAAATGCCAATTATCCATTAATTACATGGATATATCATTCATTATTCAGATTTCAAGGACAATTTAATGAAATGGAAGGATAAAGTGGAGTTAATCATTCATCAAGTGCCAAATCATCTTTAGTTGACTATTTAACTAGTTTCATGCATATTTCTTGATTTTCATGCAAGAAATGACTTTCAAGCACTCTAACTCAGCTTCAAGATTGATTTAACACACAAGATATGGCATCACATCATCAAAATAAGGATTTTGACTTGTCAAATGGGCCCACCTCTCCATTCCAATGCCAAAGAAGAATATCATGCAAGTTTTTCATCAAAAGGAGATTTATTCAAAGCTTTAGTAGGAATTTGTAATTCAAGTTGGTCTTAAGTTGACATCAATTTGACCTCTTATTTTATTTCTAATGCCAATATCTTGGATATTTCTAGGCTATTTACTATATATGTAGGCTTTTTAGCCATTTTTCAAGGGATCCCTCTTTTGGTAAGACAGACTTTGCCAAGATTGAGTGTTGTAACCTTTTTAGATGAATAAAAGATTATTTTTAGATTCCATTATTCTGGTATAGAGTGTAATATTAGTTTGATTTTCATATGTGGTAGAAATTTCTCCCTTGTCAAGTCCTGATCTCACCTAGTTACTAGTTTGCCAGATTATGTAGGTCATGTTCAATGTTTGATATCTTTTGGTTGAGCTTATAGTAGATATAAGTGGTTGGTTAATGCCTTGAATTGGTCCTATTCCATCATTTCCCTCAATATTTAATCAACTAATAAAACCTATACATTAAATATTGATGCATAAGATTCATTTGGGGTTGTACATTTAGTATTTGCTTGTCTAATCAGTGTTTTAGGAGCTCAAATAGAGTGGTTGAACTAGCAATATAGTTATATCACCACTAATAAATTAGGATTTCCCTTTTAGTTTCCTTCTTACACTTTTCATCCCAATTATTAGTAGATTAATAAGCAATGCAAAGTGATACCTCATAGGAGTTAGCCTCATCAAATATAGAGGTTTGATTTGAGTTCAGGTGTCCCACACCTTAGATCATTCTAATGTTAGTCTAGGTGTGAAGGAGTTTTGATCCAAATCTATAAATCCTTCAAATAGGGTGTTATCAAGGATTTTAATAGTTTTGGCATGCTTGATGGGAAGCAAATTTAGCCATTGGAGTAAAAGTTTGTAGCATAATCATCTTCAAATCTAATTTCTAGTTCTCTTCCATTCTTTATCTCAGGGGATCTACCATGCCAATCGATTGAGGAGGTTGTAGCTGAGATAGGTAAAGATGAAAGAGTATTGCATGATCATAAGGAGGACATCATCAGTGACACACTTAGTGTCAAGGAATAAATGGATGAAGCCAAAGAAGTTGTTACTAAGATAGAAGATTAGTTGAGAGTAGATGATGAAATCCAAGAGGAAAACACTCAAATTATATAATTTTAAGGTGCTTTGCATAATATTATTGATCATAGAATAGCTACCATCCCTCATGAAGAATAAGCACCTATAGAATTAATATAAGAAAAACTCCAATCATCACAAGAAGTTAAAGAATAATCTAATTTTGAGAGTAGGTTAAGTCACCAGCTTGATGTTGAAGATGAAGAAATTTTGATTGATCAATCTGATATACCGAAAGATGATTTGTAGATTTATGATCATAGTGAATAAATTCCAATTTTAATTCAAATTCATGAGAATAAGTCTTTATATTTATTTTACATATTTCATTCAGGTTATTCTTTACTTGAATGTGGTCCATTATAGGATAAATTTATTTTCTCAGGAGATGACATATTTGAGCATCTCAAGCATGGTTATCGACCTCTCTCATCATCTTTAGATGCTTGTCTACTTTTGGAATCTAAGTATGAACACAAATGGACTTAATAAGTCACAAGATCAAATACATCTCACTTAAAGGTCAGCTTTTTAGATATGACAAAGAAGATATATCAAGCTAAAATGCATGATCATGACTAGTAGTTCATAAATGAATAATAATTGAAGATGTTATTACAAAGTACATGGATATGGGAGTAGTATGATTGGGTCTTGGATCCATACCTTAAATAAGTGTACCTAATAATGGAGTTAGGAATCCTAGCTACATCATCAAGAAGACATGAACATATAAGTGCTCCTATCTACAAAAATAAGTCATCAAAAAGAAGTAATCACATTTCAAAGTTCCATGGTGCATCAAAAAGCTTCCCATTTGATCCTAGAGGAAAGATTATTTGTTTAAGTTAGTTGTTTTAGGCTTGATTTATGTCAATAAGTGAGTATCAAAAGTAGTATCTACTTCCCTTTTATTATGTTTTCTTTTTTTTCCTTAGATTAGATGTCTTTGCTTTCTAGTTTAGTGGTTTATTTTCCTTTAGTCTTGTTGTGTCATGATCCAAAAAGGTATCTAAAATCCCAAAAAGAGTTTGTTTTCCAATGGAATATAGTGATGTATTTTAACTAGAAAGGTGTTCAACCTCTATGAGTCACTATAAATGTTGGTTATTTGGCCTGTCAAGGCCAAATTCCAACCCTTGTTTGAAACTTTTCCCAATACTACTAAGCCCAATCAAACTGGTCAGAAACTAAATATTTTTCCTAAAAGGAACATTTTTGGTCTTAAAATGTCAAAAAAATCTCAAATTTTAAATAAAATATCCAATTTTCCTTTAATCATATTCAAATATATGACTTTAGCCTTATCTTAAAGTTTCAAAGCTTAAAAAGGTGTTTTCATATGCTTTTTAAGTTAAAAAAAGACTATTTTCACCCCACACATGCCAATTTGCTTTCAAAAAAGTGTGGAAATAATATAAATTTTGTATTTTCATGATAATTGTCATGTAATTATTATAAAATATTCTAATTGTGGTGGTGGAAGTGAAATTCATCTACTAAAAGGTAAAATTAGATTATTTTCCTTTATATTTCAAGCTAAGGTACAGTTCCATATGGATTCCATACACCTAAGTAGGTATTTTTAATAAAAGTTAATAATAAAGCTCCAACATAAGTTTCATGTAGATTTGAAGACCTATAGGGTCAAAACCATTCCACTATAGTCAATTACCTAGTTTGCACAAAGTGGCCTACTTGCAGGTTTTAAGATGGTACGATCTACTAGAGAAAGTTACAAGTCTAAATTTTGGGGTTTAAAAACTAGACTCAAAGGGATTCCTCATGGATTAGCTAGTTTTTTAATTAGATCATCCATGCTCATGAACCATCAATTTGAATATAGGTTAATTTATACAGCCTTGTAACTAGAAAGGCAACCATTTTTTCTCAATTTCTCCTCACTTGGGAAGAGTTTCAAGAAAATTCAAGTTATTCCACAATCTTGGGTACTTAATATACCTCTCCATGGCCTAATTTAGATTTTATTAATTCTTATAATATATTTTTTCCCATCTCCACCTCATACCATTGTCTAACCACTATGTTCTTCACTGTTTCATGTGTTTTCCCATCCTCCTTTCATTATCTTTCTCCATCCCTCACTACCATTTCATCCTCCATTCCATAAAATCTTTGTCAAGAAAGCCAAGTTTTGAGTGAAACCATTAGAAGCATGATCAAGATAACATATGCCTCAAGTAAAACATCATATACAGTCAAAATATAACCTAAAATAGCATGTATAGATAATGGTTTTTGTTAAAGTATAAAGGATCAATTGTGCATCAAGAAGGAGTTCAAAGAGAGCATGGGAGAGAGTTGGAGATTGATTTTCGAGTTCAAAGAGAGCATGGGAGAGAGTTGGAGATTGATTTTCAAGTTGAAAGAGAGCATGAAATGGACTTGGAGTCTTGTTATATAAATACCAAGCCTTGAACTTATGATCAATCCATACATGTCTATAGTAAAAGATGTCAAAACATAGTCAAGGTTTATGAAGAACATAGGCCAAGAAATGATAGTAAGGTTTCCTCCATATGTTCTCTATACCTTGACCTCATCAGGAATGATTAAATAGAGAAACACAAGGATTGATTTAGATTTTAAACCTTTCTTAAGGTCTATATACAGTACCTTGTCCATATAAATGGTATTAAAGTGTACTTACAATTGATATAGGATAGTATTTATGATTTCTTAGCATGATATAGAGGCATGGATGAAGATAATCCATCAAAATAGGTATCTCAACCATAATATTTCCATTCATGTTACAAATGGAAGAGAGGTAGTCATGTTTCCATTTTGATGCCAAAAGAGCCTACAACCATCCCCTAAAGAACCTACAGTTGTAGGTGAATATGAGCATAAGAAGAGACTTGGGGTTATTTTATCATAAGGTAAACATGATTGAAGAGGGTTTATTGAATAATTTAAGAAATCATAATGTAAGTATCAATAGATGGATTTTCATCCTCATCTTCAAGCCCTACATTGTCCAGACAAGCCTGTAGAGGTGTCTTCTAGTCAAATACTTAATAGAGGGTCAGTGATCACGAGGAGATGATTGGTTTTGGAAGAATAAAATCATCTCAAGGGATAGAAGAAGATTTAAAATGGTATTATCAGTTTCCATGAGGGTAAGGGTTTTTAAGTTACATTATATAGTCAAAGAAGGAAAAAGATACCTATAACCAAATGCCCTAGATGTCAAGACAGTGAGCTAGTCTAAAGAGGTTTCTAGAGGAGATTTGAACTCCTTATGGTTTTTTTATGCTTCCAAAGAGGAATCATATAAAAAGAGCCTTATAAACCCCTTGATACCTATCACCAAACTCTCTAATCTCTCAAGCATGGTTATAGTTTGTACATTTCTACAAATATAAAAAACATAATCAAGCACCTAATAAAAAGTCTATGATCAAAAGAAGAAAGTGATAAGGATAGTGTTAATTCTCAAGGAAATGTTTCAAGAGGATAAAGGTTATAATCCATAAATTATATTTTGAGGGGAGCTCTAGCACACCTATATTAATGCTTAAGGTATAGTCACACCTCCAAGCTAACAAATAGTAGGCCTATACTCAAGTTTTTAGAGTTTTCAAGAGCATAGGCCTAGAGTGAGGTTTAATTTATAGAGGATAATATATAATTAAGGTGATATTTTGTACTCATCTAAATCCATGATCTCCAAAACATGCACAATCTTAGTCAAAGTTACCTCAAATAGTGACCTATAGCCAAATAAATGGTATTTATCTTCTCACAACATTTTTAGACCCTAAGGTAATGGAGCTAGTGACCATCCTTTCAAGTCAAATTAAGTCTATGGTCACTTGAGTATATACACAATTAATGGACACCTTAAAACATTGTATCTAATTTATACATAGTACTATTAGTCCTTGAAGGTACTCTACAAGCTTATTGTATGGATTTTAGTTGTGTAGGCCTAGAAATGACATTTTAAAGAATTATATGATAAAGGAAACGAATATAGGTGATTTTAAAATTTTAAAAATTTCATTTCAAGCATAAATTAATTTTTAAATAATTACCAAGCACTCTTATGCTTTAGAGGTACCCCTTATAGCAAGATGGCATACAATCAAATAAGCTTCTTGAAGGTGGGGTCTTGAAAGAGATAAAAAATGAGAATTGGACTAATTATGGAATATTAGTAGAATATTAAAACCTATATATAATTATTAAATCCTAATAGAATGATAAAACTTAGAAACATATACTTTTAACATGAAAATACAGTCAAGTATGCACATAGTCCATGCAAAAGGGGCATTTTTAAAAAAAAAAATTGAATATTATTGCATTTACATGTGGATTTTTTACTTTAAATTTGATACATAACATAATAATGAGTTTAGGAATAATCCATACAAGTTTCAAGGCCATTGGAAAACTTAAAGTTCTCATTTTTTAATCATAATCATCAACATGTTTATTTGAGATTGCCATTAGAGCAGGCAGTGTTTTGAGGTGCCACAGAGGTTGCTAAGCCTAGGTGAGAGTTTGAAAATCATGGTATGATGTGTTTACATCATCATAATACATTTAAAGAGTGTAAAAATTCCAAACTATATACAAACCATGCTCATACAAGATTTTATAAGCAAGCAAACATATAGGCCAAAAAGGCATTTTTGACTTTTCAAGCAAGAAGATACCTTAAAAGTGTTTTGATAGAATGGTAAATGCCCCGTGATTATGATTTAATGTATTTATAATCAAGTGAAGATCAATTTTCATTTATGTGAAGAATTTTAATTTATTTAGTTCTAGACACCCTTCTAAGCCACCTATTTAGATGCTTTTATCTTTTCCTCCACATGATAACTTTGCATATATTTTACATGGGATCCCAATATTTTTAGGGGTGTTATGGGGGTAAATTTGATACAAATAAATTTCAAGGTTTTTAAATTTGGAGGTTTTTAATTTATGCATCATCATTTTGAAGATTCAGCTTCAAAATCCTCCCAAACCCTCAAAAAACCAATTTTTAAAAAAGTTGTTTTCCTTAAATCACCATGGATCAATATAAACCTATTAAAATATCAAGAAATATCTGAGAGGATTCCAAAAATTCCAATTTTATGTATGGATATGTACAGAGTAGGGAAAAATCATGTTTTTTTATGGAAAAAAACATGGAAAATGAAGTACATGATAGTTCAATGGGATCCAATAAATAGAGTTAATATTGAGACTTTTTCTTCATCCTAAAATAATAAATTTGTCATAAATATTCCTAGAAGTATCCCTACCAACTCAATCAAAATGGCTAGTCTATAGGAAAATGGGGCAAAATGGGCCTAATCAACTCTGTTGACTGAATGGTGAGAGTTTTCTCATTAAAATCACATATATTATGATGAGAAAAATTATTCCAAGTCTAATAACATTATTTTTTCAGGTTTCATGGTGTCTTGTTATAGGTTCCATGGAATCCAAGTGCATAGATAGGCTATCAGGCCTATTTGGCCTAATTGGTTAAAAAGTCAAGTTTGAATTTGGCATTGGATGGCTATCTAAGGAGCTTACATAGAGTTTAAATGCTGCATATCTGATCTTAAAATGGAGTTTCATGAAAATTTTCATCCTTCTAAGTTCCATTTCATACAAGGAGGGAGCTTAGTAGAGTTGATTGGTCTTGAGCTTCAGTTAACTTTTGATAAGATCATGCATCTTCCTTTACTTCTATGTAAATGAAGGCTTTCAAATACTTTTAACTTAGCTTCAATCTTGAGTTAAGGAATTTATTTTGGAATTTATCTCATTCATGAAGATTGAAAAAACTCAAGTTGGACCCATCTTTCCTTATTCCAATGCCAAAGAAGAGCTTCATACAAGACAAGGAGACAAAAGGATATTGATTCAAGAATTTATTCTCATTTTGTAATTGAAATTAGATTGGAGTTTATATCCTCTTTTTTTTCAAACACCAACCTTGGATAATTATATGCTTTTTCTATATTTGTTGGCTTTCAAATCCATTTTCATTATCATCCCTCTCTTGGCAGGATTAGATTCTACCAACATTGAGTTTTGTAACCTTTTTAGATACATAAAATTATTATTTGAGATTCCATTATGATGGTATAGTGTGTAATGTAAGTTTGATTTTCATATGTGGTAGAAACTTCTCCCTTGTCAAGTCCTAATTCTCACCTAGTTACTAGTTTTTCATAATAAGTAGGTCATGTTCAGTGTTTGATATCTTTTGGCTAAGATTATAGTGGATATAATTCGATGGTTAGTGCTTTGAATTAGGCTTATTCCATCATTTAACTTAGGCTTTAATCACTAGGTAAAACATCTACATGAAATACTGATGCATAAGAGAGATTTAAATTTGTAGATTCAGTCATTACTTGTCTAATCATTTTTCTAAGAGCTCAAATACAATGGATGAACCACCAATATAGTTGTATCACCAATAGTAAAGTAGGATTTCCCATTCAGTTTCCTTCTTCCCCTTTTCATCCCAATAATCAATAGTTTAGTAATCAGTACAAAGTGATACATCAAAGGAGCTAGCCTCATTAAAATCTCAAGGTATAGTCTGAGTTCATGTGTCCCACACCTCAGATCATTCCAATGTTAGTCTAGGTGTGAAGGAGTTTCAAAGCCAAATTTGTCAAGCCTTAAAGTAGGGTGTTATTTGGGTCACTAATTGATATATTACACGACCCTTTAAATATAATTTTTTTGTTTATCCCTTGCCTCCTTCACTTAAAATTCCTAAATATACATTATATAGTGTAAATAGGAACCCTTCACATCATTTTATGTCTTATTTTTCATTTTTTTTTTCACCATGATGATTTACATATGACCAATAGATTCCCTTGAAGTCTCACTAGATTTTCATTAGATTGGTTTTACAAACTACATGTGGTTTAAGTACATCTATTCAATGATTTGGCTCATATCTTTCTATTACATTTTTCTATAAAATTAATCAAATGTTCACATTTGAAAAAAATTATCAAATAAAATAAGGATTTAATGAACATTTTTTTGACCATGTGTTTAAATTAAAAACCATGCTAATGAAAAGGTCAAATTAAATCCCTAACATTTAGTTTCAAAGTATATTATTAATTTTTTCTCTCTCTAATTAAAGATAGAGTCATGGTTGACACTTCAAATATTTTTATGAACATTTTCATGCACTACATGGTGACTAAATTTGGCCCTAGGTAAAATTTGGTAAAACCACCTTGCATATTCAAATTTTTCATGAGGTATTATAGGTTTTTACATGGTCACCATGGTCCTAAGTGGGATTATGTCATGTTTTGAAGGTCACTTAATGTGTTCTAGACCTTTTTTACATTTGCCTAGTTGTTCTATGTCATTTTATGGTACTTATTAGCCATAAAAATGAAGTTGTACATAAATCCCATCAAAGAACAAATGTTCAAGAGGTTATATAACATTTCTTATGTTATTTAAGTGTTAGAATCATTTTTTTAACTGAAACAATGCAAGCTCAATGTACAAAGAAAGAGATCAACTATAAAAGGGGTAGTTTTAGGTAGTTGTACAGATTTGCTTAACACATCTAGCATGGGTAGAGGATTCTATAAGGTCTATTGATATTCCCAAAATTCACTTCTAAGCTTAGGTGGTTCAAATAGGTCCAAAAATGGTAAAAAATGATCTCTCTCTCTCATCACTCTCTTGGACAAGTCAAAATAGGTCAATGGTTTTCTATTAGTATAGACAAGAGAAGAAGAGTTGGTCTAAATGCACTTGGTGGATGAAATTAGTCCTTGTGAGATTATAATTCATGGTCATGTTTTTAATATTGGTTTTTTTAAATTCATGAACAATCATTAAGAATTTTAGTGACTCTAAACTACCTACACATCCCCAACACCTTAATTTTCTCATCTAATGGCATTGATCTTTATAAACCAAGTGTTGTACATGGACTTTTATAACATTTTATTCCTTTCCATGATGGATTCAAATAATTTATCACATGTCAATATGAAGAGATATTCAATATCATCCTTAAGTTTAAAGTGAACACCATTGAGGTCTATAGAGTAGTGTTTTGGTAGTTCAGGTGAAGATGTGGAATGGAGGTTATCAAAATAACTTGAGATGAATACCCTAATGCTATAATGTGATTTATAACCTTATTTTATCTTGAAATCAAACTTATTTTTCGGTCATATTGGATCTATATCTTCACTATCATATAGGTAGAATACACGTTTAATATGTATGTCTAAAAGATTGGAGGTGCCAATGGTCTATGAAGGATTCAAATTGCATGATCATAACCCTATAATGAGTCCACATTACCTTCAAAGCTCATAACATATGTTTCCAACTCAAGAATAGAGCTAAGTATTCAAAACTATGAGAATATTTATTACATTGAAACCTAATGGACACCTATAGGTTTTTGTGTATAAGTAGTCAAAGTGTAGAGGCTTGATGATGTGCCTTCAAGAGGCTATAAATATTGGTATGCAGTGATAATACCCTTTTGGTAAGGATTGAAGACTATAGGAAAGAATAATAGGTTTAGGAATATCACTCCAAACAACACCCATGATTAGCCTATTAAAAATTTGAAAATGGGAACATTTACCTTAATATTTCCAAAGAAGGTAAACTTCTCTATAAAACATCATCTATGGGTGAAATTTGATAAGGTCTGAGCAAGCCCTATGACTACATTATTGCAGCTTAGACCTAGATTTCACACTTGAACATGATAGGAAGTTACTTTTTAATAAAAATGATGGTTTATTTTGATCTCAAATTATTCAAACTTCTATTGAATATATTCATTAAATAGCAGTGTTATTGATCCAAAGTAAATAATGCAATTTGCAAGTAACTTAGAATACATTAGTGATAGAGAATGATAGCATAGCCCTAAGGTAGGAGTGAGTTAAACCAAGTGTGGAATGGTATTAATGACCTCAGTAGTAAATTATGACATGAATTATAGTGTTTAAATATATATCACCACCTACATTAGTCCTTTGAGTTCTTCTTAATTGCCACTTACACATCACATAGATAACACATACTGCAGACTAGTCTAACCAATGGAGATTGCAAGTTTGAGAGTTTAGCAGAGGTGTGAGTTGAATAAACATGTTGAATCCACTCTAAAAATTATTATATCACACTTAATTTGATCTCAATATGCAAAATATATATATTAAATATGGATCAAACTAACGTCAACCTAAAGTCTACCAAAACTCTACAGATAATATGCAAACCTAGAAGCTAGTTTGAGAAATTTTAAGGTTTGAAGATGTTATCATAATATTCATGGAATAAAACTTTGTAAATAAGGTATTAATTACCTAAAATATACCTCCATGTTATTTTTTTGGACATACCAATAGGTTATATGTCCTCTATTTTATCTCATATAGAGGGTACTCCACAATCAAGGCCACCTGCAGGTTTAGTACATGAATGGTAAGAGGATGTAATGGATATTATTGAGGGACTATAGGAAGATATAAATGTTTTAATTATATATTAATATAAGTAAATGAACACCTATATTCATTGTAACCACTCATCAGTAGCCATACAAATAGAAATATAGTCTTGTAGATTAGGCCTAGAACTAGGCCTAAAGCCTCAAGGTGCCTAACTTGATTAATATAACCACAATATATTCATAATTAGTTTTAAATTCTTTATGGGAGATTTTATTGTTGATAATACCCATTTTTTTTCAAATAAATATCTCAAATTGGTCATTTTGGCCTAATTTGGTCTTAAGGGTACCCACAATGCTAAGTAGAAGATCGAGAGCCAACTTCCTTTACTCATATATGTACAGATGGTGTGCATGGTGCCTAAAGAATATATGGATAGTTGAGGTGGGTAATTAAATTTATCTTAGTGGAATTTTTTTAAGGGTTGAGCATCTAAGTTTTATGAATCGACATTAAGAACCTAGATAACTTAAAACCCTCCTAAAAGCCTTGTATGAACCCAATGGGCAAAACATGAAAGTATATGCATATAAAAGTGTCCAATTAGCCTTAAAAGTGATTTTTAATTTTTTTTAACTCTCTTAATATTCTCACCATCCAATTTTTCCATACCATCACTTGTACGGGCAAGTCTAATTCAGTCTATTTTACAAGATTTAAGGTGTTTTATAGGTAAAAAAAGGAATAGATGGGTGAAAATAATTGTAATAGGTGTGTAGGGACTTTTTATAAATACCCATACTCATATCTCACTCTATTGATGTATTAAATTACCTCTTCTAATATGTTTATTATAATAAGTCTTGAATGGCACAGTGAGAAGAAATGTGACTATCAAAGTGTGATAGTGAGAAGTGTGATACTGAGCCTATTGAGGTCTATTTCATATAATAGAGGTAAAAAATGTCTTTAATATGTTTCTAATACCCATACAAATAATCTCCATGAGAAATATCAAGTCAATTAAGTGACAAGTGTGAAGGTCTAGGTTTAAAAGGCTAATGAGTGACTACAAAAAGGGAATGACAAGTGACAAAGGGGAGTTTATCCTTTAGAAAGGCATAAAATAATATCACCATATTGTTTATAAATTCCTAAATCAGATAACATATGTCAAATACTTATATACTAGTTTTAAACAATCAAGTAAACTCCTCATCATCAAGGCAGTTTCAAAGAAATACATGGAGATGTCTATGCCAACTTTAAGGAAGGTGTCATGCTTCAAATGGAAACTTGTCTAAGACAAATTATTGACCTATTTTACACTTAATTATATTTCATTATAACTATTTTCCAAGTATTTACACTTGGATTTATGACTGTCCATCTTCTCTCTCCTCTCTTATGCTTTATATATGCAATCCATTTTGACATTGTGAAAGGATCCATAATTGGTATGGAAAATCCCTATTGGTTTGACATATTGATTTGTATTTTAATAAATTTATTAAAAAAAATTAATCTTTTGAATTTCTTTCATAAGCATGTCAATGGATCTATGTGGTTGACTATTGATGAATGTCTTATCCTTGCTTCCATTATGCTCTTGCATGTTTTGTGTGAGTGATATCTCTTCTAACAGGTCTCATGAAGTGTATATTTTTATTAAGTATGTTTTTAAGTGTGAGAGGGATTATTATTGTCTATTATTATACCTCCTTTTCAATAACCATTGGATATGCATAACAATTGACCTCTATTTAAAAACACTTATGCTAGAAGGACATTGAGTTGAGGTAGTTTTAGCAGTCTTCTTTTTTAGTGAAAATGTGTGTTTTGTGGAATTATATTTTATATATCACCTTAATTATTTTAGGTTTATTTATACTTACTTATTCCCCTTTAACCCCCAAGATTTATTAGCCTAGTGTATTGTATGAGCCTAAAATATAGATCAAGGGAACTATCCCTTTCAAATCTAAAGA
The DNA here is from genome assembly GCA_037957365.1 of Torreya grandis. Classification (NCBI taxonomy): domain Eukaryota; kingdom Viridiplantae; phylum Streptophyta; class Pinopsida; order Cupressales; family Taxaceae; genus Torreya; species Torreya grandis. Next base: position 577,116 of record JARHVA010007572.1, read on the forward strand.
TTCATCTCTTGTCATAGCTTGCCTATTTTTAGATATAGTTATATGTTATCCCAAATTTTATAAGGTATACCTCACTTCTCTAGGGTTAAAATTTTGGCTATAACATTTCTATCATTCCCAATGGGATATGAAGTTCAACAAGTTTATTTAAGGTGGATGCTAGCTTTGATAACAAGGAGTTATAACAATCCACTTCCTATAGTATCTGGTGACTCCAAAATTTCAATCTCGATTGCATAAGGTGTCTTAATAAATTCATACCTTTTGAATTCTATAAGCTTCCTCATTATTCATACAAGGCAAATATATTTGATAATACCCATCCTTATTCAAAAAATTCATACATTGCCCATAAGCCTATAAGAAAGTTATTGATTAGCCCATTCCTAAAAATTCCTAAAGCTACCATGGCAAGGAACATTCATTTTATTTCATTTAATGTATATATTCCTATAATACTTTCTCACTATGATGATATCCCTATATCTACCCTCAAAAGTGTTCCATCATACACCAGTGAGACTACCATCACACCTATTGAGCATATTAGAAATATTGCTAACTTTTATAATATCCATCACATCATTGAGGAGAACATAGAAATTATATTTTGGGATATCTCTTTCAAAGTTAAATCTCTTGATTGGTATGTTACATTAGCACCTAAATTAATCACTACATGGGATGAGTTTGGAGATGCATTGAGGAGAAGATTTGAAGACAAGAGTGACAACTTGTCACTAACTGAGTAGTTGAATAGCATAAGGAGAGCACCTCAAGAAGTCATTCAAGAATTCAACATAAAATTTCAAAAGACATGGGAGAGGATCCCAATCTTGGTAAGACCCACAATTCACCATGCTTTCCTTTACTATCTTAAAGCTTTTGATAGTAATATTGAAATGATGATACAATTTATGGGAGGTAACACTTTTCCTAATGCTTATGAAGTTGAAATTAGGATAGATAATTGTTTTATTCAATATGGTAATATTTACCCAAGACCTCTCATGCCTCTATTTCCTTATTTACAAACTCCTACACATATTATTTCTCCCATTCCTACACCTAAACATAAGCATGTTTCCCCTAGTCAACCAACTAAATCTAATGAGGTAGATAAGATGAGATTTATGGAGAAAAATATATTATTTCTAAAGAGTATTATCCAATATCATCAAGTAAGTCCTTTCCAAATCCACTATCAACCTAATCAGTCCCACCCTAATTATCAAGGAAATAGACCACCTTTCCAAGGTCATAATCAAGGTCAAGGACAACTAATTCAATCAAAATCCTATAATGGATATAATCCCAATGCTCTTTACACCTCAATTAAATTAGTTCCAATAAAAATATATTTTCCTAAGATCATGATATTCAACCTTCATGTGATCAGCCTTATGATCCATATTCCTATGCCAATGAGTCTTTCAATCAATCCTTCATGGCAAGTTTGGTAACTATGCCAGCTATGACTCAAGATGAGGTACCAAATGGAGGAAATACCAATGGGAAGAGTGCTCAAGTGGGATATATATTGTTCAATTGGTAGTAATATGACTCATGTGTTGTCAATTATCAAGATAAGTCAAGTATAGATGCAAGTCCTATAGCTCCAAACACAAGGAGCAAGAGAAAGGTAGATGAAGAAGTTTAAGGGGACACTAATGGTCAACCAATGAATGTTCAAACATCCCAAATGGAAGGTATGTCTAATACATTTTAAATTGCATAAGTGAGTTGAAGAGATTATAATGTTATGAGTGCTTTCATACCTCATAATTCTCAAGCCATAGCCACTATTATTCTTACTAGTGGACAAGTAAAAGTTAGTGGATCTTTCACTAAAATTATAGAGAAAATGAATAGGTCTCATGTGAATGTATCAATTTGGGATAAATTTTTAATACATAGACAAGTAGACCTACTTTAAGAAGAGTTTTCCAAACTCAATTTGGCAACCAAAGAGCCTAGTGGGAAAGAGGAAGCCTTGAAAAACACCATGAAGCCTAGTGAAGGATAGTCAAACAAGGTTGAAAAGGTAGACAAACCTCCTCAATTATATCTATCCATAATTATTGGAGATGCTTTGGTTCATAATTGTCTTATTGATAGTAAATCTAGTACTTGTGTCATGCCCAATCAAATAGTTGATAAATTGAACTTGAAATATGAGCCTCATACCAAAGTAGTTCTATAATTAGATGGGTCAACTACCTAAACAATTGGCATAATAAAAGGTTTGTAAATTTTTAACCATGCTTTTCCTAATTTCACCATTTCTCAATATGTTGTGGTTGTAGATGTGCCACCCCATTTTTCACTTCATTTGTCAAGAGAGTTCACTGGTAATATTGGAGGTTATCTGACTTTAGACTAGTCCTATATGGGATTTAAGACTAGGTATGGTGCAAAAGTGACAATCAAATCAGAACCTCTCTCTATTTTTCATGTAGATCCATATGTGCCTTATAATTCTAACATGAATTTAAATATCATTAAGAAAGATGATCACTATAGTGATAAATAACATGTAACTCTTCTTAATAGTTGTAACTCTTCTTGATAGCATATTTGACTTGTATCTTAATGAGTGGAGAGCTGATCAATATGGACTTGAAGAAATAGGACTTGGTACTTACATACTCCATGAAGATTGTTATGGAACTCTTGAGGTAGATCCTAATAACATTCTAGAGAAAGTTACATGGGGAAACTATATTGTAGACATGGGTGATGATTTTGAGATCCCAGCTATAACAAAGCATGATAATCTTAGTGAATACTTAATTTTACCTACCAAAGAAGAAAATGCTTATAAATAAGAACCTCAAGTAGAAGCAGATGACATGTGGAAATAATTCAATGCCATTGTACAAGAATTTGAGGAGTTGAATAGGCCTTCAAATTTTTAAAAAGAGTATAGACCTAATGATAAGGTCAATCATACACTCAATGAGCACAAAAAGGATATTTAGGTCTCTACCAAGTAATAAAAAACCTTGGTAGACCATGATGTGTTTGATGAGCACAAATAATTTAGTCTTGATGACTTACAATAGCAAGCATGTCATGTTTTAAAGGCACTTGAAGTTGAGAAGGTTGTGATGATTCCCAATGATCAGATTGAAGATTGCCAAGTAAACATGACAAAGTCCAAGCAAGATGCAATCCCAAACAAGCCTCTTATATAGCTATATGGAGTGTTCATGAGATCTCCAAGTGACACACTTTCATTCAACATAAGATCCAACCATGGTAAGTCATTTGACTATCTCTACAAGCGAGTGTTCATTGACAAATATACCTCATATGATGGATTGTTTTCATGGATCACCAGTGATGTATAAAACATTGTCTTTGACCCTAGTTGAAGTAATGAGGAGTTTTTCTTCACCTCAAATTTTTTGAGGTCTTGTAAATATTAGGATAGGTGTGTTTCCTTTGAGTTGTGTGTGTTTTCCCTAAGTGTACTTAAGAGCACAAATGTGTGTTTTATGTTTTCCTTTGTGTGTTTATTTCCTTATTTTTTTTGGTGTGTGTTTATGGTACTTTCATAGGCTTAAAAATGTCAAGTGAAGTATATGGGTGACTCCATTACCTAAGGATAGGAGAAGGCAAATGGTCCTTAGCATAACAAGAATGTTAGCCTTAGGAAATCACTAAAATGTTGACTAAATTTGACCTTAGGTCAAATTTAGTCAAACCACATTGCATATTCAAATTTGTGATGGTGTCTTCTAGGTTTTAACATGGTAACCATGGTCCTAAGTAGGGTTAATTCATGTTTTTAAGGTCACTTAATGTGTTCTAAACCTTTTTTACATTTACCTAGTTGTCCTATGTCAATTTATGCTACTTATTGGTCATCAAAATGAAGTTATACATAAATCCCATCAAAGGACAAATGTTCAAGAGGTTATATAATGTTTTTGATGTTAGTTAAGTTTTAGATTTAGTTTCAAAACTATAAAAATGTATGCTCAATGTATAAAGAAGGAGATCAACTATAATAGGGGTAGTTTTAGGTGGTTGTATAGGTTGCATAGCACATCTAGCTCATGTGGAGGCTTATATAAGGTCTCTCAAGATACCCACAAATAAATTCCAAGATTAGGTGGTTCAAATAGGTTCAAAAATGGCAAAAAATTACCTCTCTCCCTCTCATCACTCTCTTGGATAAGTCAAAATAGGTTAGTGATTTTATATTAGTATGGACAAGAGAAGAAGAGTTGGTCTAAATTCACTTGGTGGATGAAATTAGTCCTTATTAGCTTCCAATTCATATTGGTGGTCTATGATATATGAACAATCACTAAGAATATTATTGACTCCAAACTACGTGCACATCCCCAACACCTCATTTTTCTCATTTGATGGCATTGGTATGTGTAAACTAAGTGTTTTATGTGGACTTGTATACATTTTATTCCTTTCAATGATGGATTCAACTCATTTGACACATGTGAATATGAAAATATAGGTAGGGTCATCCTTGAGTTTAAATTGAACACCATTAAGGTTTGTAAATCAATGTTTTGGTAGTTTTAGGTGAAGGTATGGAATGGAAGTTTTCAAATCAACTTAAGATGAATACCCTCATTTTGTAATGTGATTTATAACCTTATTTTATGTTGAAGGAAAACTTGATTTGAGGTCATAGTGGTTCTATATCTTCACTATCATACAGGCACAATACACATTGAATGCCTATGTCTCAAAGATGGGAGGTGTCAATGGTTTGTGAGGGAATCAAACTATATGCTTAGAACCTTGTAATGAGTCCCCATTACCTTCAAATCTCATAACATATTTTGCCAACTCAATAAGAGAGATAAGTATTCAACATTGTGAGATTGTTTATTAGATTCAAACCTAATGGAGACCTATAGGTTTTTATGTATAAGTAATAAAAGTGCAGAGGCTTGATGATGTGCCTTGAAGAGGTTATAAAAATTGGTATATAGTGATAATACCCTTTTGGTAAGGCATTGAAGACTAAGAAAGAATAATAAGTTTGGGAAGATCACTTCAAACAACACCCATAGTTAGCCTATTGAAAAGTTACAAATGGGAAAACTTACCTTAATCTTTCCAAAGAAGGGACACTGCTCTACAAAACATCATTTTTGGGTGAAAGTTGATAAGCTTTGAGCAAACCCTATGACTCCATTCTTTAATATTAGACCTCAATGTCACACTTGAACATGAGATTAAGTTTATTGTTAAGATAAATGATGGTTTATTTTGATATCAACTTAGTCAAACTTATAATAAATATATTCAATAAATAGCATTGCTATTGAGCCAAAGTGAACAATTCAATTTGTAAGTAACTTAAAGTACATTGGTGATAGAGAATGATAGTATAGCCCTAAGGCAGAAGTGAGTTCAACCAAGTGTGGAATGGTCTTAGTGACCTAAATAGTAAATTAGGACATGAATTATAGTGTTCAAATATATATCACCAACTATAGGAGTCCTTTAAATTCTTCCTAATTTCCACCTATAGGTGACACAGTCAACATATACTATAAACTAGTCTAACCAATGAAGATTGTAGGTTTGAGAGTTTGATAGAGGTGTGAGGTGAATAAAAATGTTGAATACACTCTAAAAATAATGATACCATACTTAATTTTATCTCAATAGGCAGAAGAGATAGAGTAAATATGAATCAAACTAACCTCAACCTATAGTCTACCAAAACTTTATAGATAATATGTAGACATAGAAGCTAGTTTGAGGAATTTAAAGGTTTGAAGATGATAAAAGCATAGTTAGGGCATAAAAATTTATAAAAAATTTCCTCATGACCTAAAATATACCTATATGGTCTCTATTTTTCCATACTAAAAAGGGGAGATGTCCTTTGTTTTGTCTCAAATAGAGGGCACTCCATAGTTAAGGCCACCTACAGGTTTAGTACATGAATGGTAAGAGGATGTAATAGAGATTATTAAGGGACTTTAAGAAGATATAAATGGTTTAATTATATATTAATAGAGTTAAATTAACACTTAAAATCATTTATTCCACTCATAAGTGGCCATACACATAGAAATATATTCTTGCACATTTGGCTTAGAACTAGGCCTAAACCCTCAAGGTGCCTAACTTGATTCATATGACCACATGACCTTATTAATAAATTTGAGAGTCTTAATGGGAGATTTTAGGGTTTATAATACCCATTTATTTTCATATAAATAGCTCAAATTGGTCATTTTGGCCTAATTTGGTCTCAAGGGTGCCCAGAATGCTAAGTAAAAGCTTAAGAACTAACTTCCTTTGCTCATATCTAGACGGATGGTGTGCATGGTGCCTAAATAAACTATGTATAGTTGATGGGGGTCCTTAAATTTATCTTAGTGGAATTTTTTCAAGGTTTGAGTGTCTAAGTTTTATGAATTAATGTTAAGAACCCTGATAACTTAAAACCCTTGTATGAACCCAATAGAGAAAAAATGAAAGGTTATGCATCTAGAAATGTCTAGTTAGCCTTGAAAATGACTTGGAATTTTTTTTCACTCTCCCAGGCCCTTCACCAACTAATGTTTCCATACCATCACTTATACAAATAGGCCTAATTTAGTATATTTTTCAAGATTTGAAGTGTTTTATAGGTATAGAAAAGAATGGACAAGTGGCATCAATGTAACAGATGTATAAGAACTTTTTATAACTCCCCATACTCATCTCTCACCTCAGTGATGCATTAAATTACCTATGATAATCTATTTGTTACAAGAAGTCTTGAATGGAATAATGAGAAGAAATGTGACTATTAAAGTGTGATAGTGATAAGTGTGATACCAAGTCTCTTTGGTTATGCTTGATACACTAGAGGAAAAACGTGTCTTGAAAAGGTTTCTAACACCCCTAAAATGAATCTCTGTGAGAAACATCAAGTCACTTAAGTGATAAGTATGAATGTTTAGGACTAAAAGGCTAATGAGTGACTACATAAAGGGAATGACAAGTGATAAAGGGGAGTTCATCAATTAGAAAGGTGTACAGGACTGTCACCATCTTGTTTCTAGCTTCCTAAGTCATAGAGAATTTTTCAAAAACTTTTATATAAGTTTCAAATAATCAAGTGAACTCCTCAACATCAAGGTAGTTTTAAAGAAAGACATGGAGATCTCTATGCCAACCTTAAAGAAGGTATCATGCTTTAGATGGAAACTTGTCCAAGACAACTTCTTGACCTATTTTCCACTTCATTATCTTCCATTTTAACTATTTTCCAAGTCTTGACACTTGGATTTATGACTGTCCAACTTCTCTTCTTCTCTCTCCTTTCCTATGCTCTATATATGCAAGCCATTTTGGCATTATGAAAAGATCCACAGTTGGTATTGTGAATCCCTGCTAGTTTGATATCTTGATTTGTCTTTGAATAAAGTTCTAAATCTATTTTAATCTTTTCAATTTCTTTCCTAAGTATGTCAATTGGTCTATGTGGTTGACAAGTGATGAATGTCTTCTCCTTACTTCCTTTCTAGTCTTGCATGTTTTGTGTGAGTTATACCTCTTCTAACAGGTCTCATGAAGTGTATATGTTTGTTAAGTATGTTTTTAAATGTGAGAGGGATCATTACTTTCTAGTATCAAACCTCATTTTCACCAGCCTTTGGATATGATAAAAAAAATTCCTCCATTGAGAAATACTTATGCTAGAAGGACTTTGAGTTGAGGTCAATTTTAGTAGTTTTATTTCTTAGTGCAAATGCAAGTGTGTTTTGTGGACTTATCTTTAGTGTATCACCTTAATTATTTTATATTGATTTATGTTTCCTTCATCCCTTTCCACCCCCAAGAGTGATCATCCTAGTATGGTGTGTGAGCCTAAAAGATAGATCAAGGGAGATAGTTCATTCAAATATAAAGATCTATCTCTTTTAGTAGCTTGCCTATTTACAGAGATAGTTCCATGTTATCCCAAATTTTTTAAGGTCTAATTAACTTCTCTATGGTACAAATTTGGGCTATAACACTACCTAGCATTGAGATTTAACTTATGGATTCCAATAGTTAAAGTATACATATATTTATTTTACTCCACTTCTTCCAAATATCAGAGAAATACCACATTCAAAGCTAAGACTAATGATACACCTAATTTTCAAAATAATAATTATGCCAAAACCTTAAACATATTTTCATAAACAAATAATATGCTTATCTTTCCTACTTTTATGAACAATTGAAAATATAAAACATTACCAAACCCACATCACAAAGTCTTTAAAATCTTGATATAATATAATGTGATTAATTTAATTGATCAATATCAATTATATACTGCCCAATCATTTAATAAATGGCATGAAAAAAACATATATTGTGATTACCATTGAGCTTTCATACATTTAACTAATTGATGCTTCAAACTATGACATAAGGTTTAATATCTCATTGATAACAACACTATTATAATTGAAGAACATAATTATATATCAAAAAATATGTCACAACACATAATCAACACTTTAAAACATTTAAAAATCCATTTCCAAATCATGATACTACAAAGAAAGACAATATGCACATGGTGACATCTATACATCATTCCATTATTTCACATGAGCATGAGATTAATAACATTATTGACATGGTTGATATATATCAATGGTAAGAACCTTACATTAAATAATATGACCACAATATAACTAATAATAAATCAAATGTTGGTCCTTTATACATTCATGATTTTTTTTACTATCATCATTAAAGCACACATGAAATTATTATTGATAGTGGTTATAGAGAAAATATAATCACAATGTCAATTTTATCTAGTTGAGACTAAACTTGGTAACATTTACATAGTATAATTGTGATACATTGTGTTTATGAATAAATTCCATGTACATCTATTGGTGGTATTATAGTGTCATTATAAGTGATCTTAATACCTTTCTATTTTGATTTTATAGAAATATGATCATTTAATCTATAATTTGGATGTTGATGACTTAATCAAATGAGAGTGATACCTTATACACTACACCATTGTCTCAATTTCAAGCTCAATTAAAAATTACATACCATTTGGGGCACAACTTGTGAGCTTCCTATCCATCCTTATAGATCACATGCATGATGAGCTAGTGTTCTTTGTAAGGAATGATTCATTTGATCTTGTGTAATACTTGTTACCATTATAACATCATAAATTGTGGTTCCTATTAAATTTGAGTACATACTACTACCATATTATATAATATATCCTAAATATTTTATTCTCATATCTACACCTTAAATAATTATGTTCATAATTATCCACATCCCATGATTTATTTGTAACCTCTTTCTATAGATCATATCTAAGAATTTGTTTTATGATGGCATATTCTTATGTATGCTTATTAAGAATTCAAGATACTGCTTGAGTACACTCTTCACATATTTCTATTTTGGAAAATTATTTTGGTTAGTACACATATCATGACTAATTTTATGATACTTCAAATGATGCATCTAACTCTACTAGTTAAGGATATCACATTATAAATGAGATCATTAGATATCTATGCTAGCCTATATCTCACACTTTATTGATATATCATTATTTTAATATAGTTTTATTATTGTGTATATATTTTTTATTATATATTTAGTATCCTTCATGTGCCTTCTTCCCTTGAGTTGATTGCATTCCTTCTATATCTTATATATTTTACATTTTAGCACTTGCCTTCTATTTTTCCTCAATAGCCTTATGGCCTCTTGGTTTTCATTACTTAATATGTAACACTGCCCATTAACCTTCAAATTTTTATCCCATTCTAAACACTTTCATAAATTTCCTAATTATGAAAACATATATATACCAATTAATTATGTCTTAGAATGCATTGAGTTTTGAGGGAAGTTGTAGGTTATTTGGAATCTTCCTCTTGTTATTCTTGTTTATTTGTTCCCCTTTGATTACCTCTTTTAGATTGTTTATTTACTATGAAATTTTGATTATATTTTTTATTTGATTGAGACCTTTTTTATTATTCTTCTATGTTCCCATTATCTTTCTTATAATAACATTATAAATTACAAAAATAAAAAAAACTAGTTTTCAATCAATACATATCATACTTACTTGCCCATGTTAGAGGCTTTTCACATTTTTTATTTACACACATGCTTCTCATTTTATTATTTGAGTTCATGAAAGACAAGATATATATGTTATTTGTGATTATGGACTTTTAGATGTGTTGTGGTTACTTTATTTCCCATACTTTTGGGGCATGATCAAATCAGTGGTATGACTTACATTAGGGGCATATCTATGCAACATATTTTATGGTGATATATTTATTACGTTCAATTTTTCATATTGATATATATTACATTGATGATATTTTATCTATATAATACCTACACTTTACATGTTTTCATGGAAATTTACATTATATGGTTACATATATTTGTTATGTTGGTTACATTATGTGTTTTTTTACCTTTATGTGTTTGATTGTTTACATTTGTATGCTTGTGCATGATTGAGCATGTTTTTTGTCGATATCTTGTTCCATCATTGTCCATAGTGGATCCTCTTATTGTCACACCATATCATCTCATAACATAATCTGAGTAATATTTCATTGCATGGTGACTTCTTATTTGTAGTTACATACTTGTGTTAAATTTATGTGATTATTAGGAAATATTATATGATTATTTCCATGATTTATATCATGCATATACTATGATTTGTGACAAGGTATTTATAATTTACATTATTATTTTTGGTATTAATATGCTTTGTGCCTATGTTTCCATGGTATGTACTATGAGTTTATTGGGGCATACTATTGTGTGCATGTTTCATTTCCTTATCTATGAGGGGTTCATTTTATATATTAGGGGAATATAATTTATCCCTATCTTACTTTGTAATTTTTGGAATTATACCCTTACATATCTCCTTGATTTTATTACTATGATACATATCTTACACATACAAAACATTCATTGGAACCTATGATTTTCCCTATCCATGTCATCCTCATATGAGGAGGTATACCTTCCTATTGAGATTTATATTATTATATTTTACAATGGTTACATATATGTGATTCAAATTATTTTTCAAGCATTTGAAAATTTTTGACTATATATTTTATCACACATGATGCATTTAACTCTTTATTTTGAAATGAGTGATTATAGAGCATGATTTTTAATCCCTCGCATCAAAAGTGGGGCATATATATATATATATATATATATATATATATATATATATATAAAGATTGAGGAAAAGGGTTGAGAAAATTTGAGTGAACTAATAACATCAAAAATGAACCCTTGATCATGAAGTGGATTAGGTTGTCAGAAACTCTTGAGAAATACTAGTTATGTTTAGCACATATCTAAAAAGTCTAATCCAAATACTTAGAATAGAGTTTGATTTTAAAGTTTTGGAAACATGGTTCAAATATCACTAGGGGTATTCATTACTATATTATTTTTTTAAATTATGTTTTTAAATCTATCATATTTCACATTGGTATGGCATTGACTACTTTTTATAACCATCCATTGTTTTTAGGTATAAAGTCAAATATTCCTAGAAACAACAAACCTGTGTGGATGGATCCCATCTTGAGCTTCATTTGATTCATCCATCCTTTTCTAGGTAATTCAAATTACATGATTTAATTAATAATATTTACATTTTTATGCATAAATTCATTCACTCACATATTCACATCAAAGTATGGGAATTATCTAGACATCTAATTTTGGTACAAGACCCTTTTCCATATTATTTTTACATGTTTTGTCACAATTGGTCCACTAGTGCATATTTGGCTATTTTTAGCAATTTTTCCTACCCCACACTACTCTCTCTCATACCTTTGAGGCTTCTATATGTTTTTAAAATTCATCCATTTAAATTTTTGAGACTTTTTCATCTTTTGAGTTGCTTGATCCCTTCTTAGATTTCTATCAATTGTCTTGGATATATAGGTAAATCACTATGAATAATATATATATATATATATATATATATATATATCATTCATAGTGATTTACCTAGTTAAAATTAAAGGGAGAGCTTCCCTAATTTAGTGTCTTCTTTGATTAAATATTTTGATACACTTGTGAGGGACCCTGTACATTGAGCCAATACTGGTCATTCCTCACTTAGATATACTATGACATCATCCAATTATACTAAAACAAGTTTTAGGTGAATTTTTATGTGTTTTCATCATGTAATCATATAAAATATCATTTAATGTAATGAGTGTCACTTGAGACCACCCTATCCTTATCTTAGACCTAAACCTATATTAAGGACTCTTTTTATCCTTTTATAGTTTTTATGTGTGTCTAGCCTAAAACCTAATAGACCAAGAGTTGCATTGAGCCATAACTTATGCATCCCCAATATTTTTTCACACTTTCTAGCCACTTGGACAATAGTGTAGCCCCTTTCATCTATAGCACAATGCATTATTGGCAAAGGGGGTAGTGATATTGACCCTTAATTTATTTTTCCCCTAACAAATATATTTCCACTCCCTAGAGCATCTTTAGGTTGGCATAAACTCATTTCATATATTGAAAAGCATTCAAACATAATATAAATACCACTCTCATTCATTTATCCTTTAGATACTAATTCTTATGAATAAGATCATAAAAAAGTATGAAAATTAAGGTCATTGATACCTATTTACCCCTATTTATGCATACATCCATATACATCATCCCAAATCTTAGTTTTATTTAGGTTTCTAGTCTTAATTCACACTCAAATAATTCAAATTGAAATTCACACTTAAGCATAATATCAGCATTCTCACTTTCACCAGCACTTAGATTGGGAGAACTGCATCAAGTTTTATCCCCTTTCAAGGTAATGCTATGTAGGCAATGCTCACCACATGAGGTGTTTAGGTCACACCCAACCTACCCTACTAATACCACTCTTCTTCCACTTATGTTCATATAAACCCTAGTAATCATGAAGGCTTAGGGTTTCATCATGAAATTAGTTAAAGCAAAAAAAAGTCAATGATCTAGGTCTCAATGATATAGGCACAGGCTTCCTTGAATAGAGTGAAGGTCTGTCTAGAATTTTACTTCCTCACTTGTACATGGTCATTAGTGTTGAATATAAGTTCAATAGCATAGTGTGTTATGGAAAAGAGGTTTGTGATATTATTTAAAGAGGGTTTTGACACCTATTCTCCACTGATGACACTCGACTCTACTTCTACATCATTACTCATCTTGCCACTTATCTATATCAATCATATTTTCTAGCTAAGTACACCTTTTCTAATTCATTATTATTTATACAATATTTAAATAAATTAATTATTGGAAAAATTAGTGGTTATTAATACTATAGTATTTTATTCCATGATTTATTAATTAATTCTTTATCAACCTAGGATTACATTCCATAATTCTAAAAAAGATAAATCATTTGGTAAACTTGACTTACGTCAAATAGTGCCCAAAATCTAGCCCTAGATGCTCTTTAAGTTTGTATCCTTTTATTTTTTTGCTCGGTAATTAAATTTAAAATATCAAATCTGATTCATTATTTTATTTCTAAAATCTTTCATATATGTATTCTCTTCAAAGGTTCAAAATATATAACTTTTTGTTTTCCTACATTTCATCCTACAATGGCAGAATTAAATAACCAATTTTATGAGACCAATAAGAGGCAATTACAAAAATTCATTTCTAATAATTCAGACATGTAATATGACCTTATTTATATTTTTCAATAATATCTTCTAAAGTCCATTGTGGGTCAATCCTCTAACCCCACAAATGTTAACATTATTACACCTATTATGGGAGCAACTCAGATTCTACAATAATATTCTATAACTAGATAACCCTCACTAGTGGAAACACCTCCTATGGATACTATGCATTATTCCTCTCCATATGTACAATCCCTTATGTATGAGATCCATTCTCTATAGGTTAAGGTGTTACATCTTGAGCAGGGTGCCACTAGACCATCTCATGCCTTAGACTCTCATGTTCTTGTACATATACCATTGGCATATCATATAGAGTCAAATAATTTTCCATATGGATTTGTGACACCAAATCTTACTCTATGTGATGGTAAGGGTAACCCAAAACATCATATACATGCTTTTCATGTAACATGTTTCGACTACATGTCTAATGATTAGATCCTAACTAAGTTGTTCCCTCATAGTTTAAAGGACTGTAATAGAATGGTTCTATGATCTTCCTAATCAGTCCATTATAACATTTAATCCACTCATGCATATGTTTTTGGCACATTTTTTATCAATATCAATGAAAAAGTTTCCTATTCTCAAGTGTCCCAACTAAAATAAAAATCTAATGAGCTAATCATTGAATATTTAGTGGTATAAAACCATGTTAGCAAACAGGACTAGCCCCATCGTAGATAGAGAACTCTAGGACATATTCAATCAAATTTTATAATCAAAATTACATGCATCTATATTATTCAAAATGTTTCCATAATTTACTTATATGTGTCATACAATGAAGGAATGGGAATTCAAACTTCTCTCCATGGGTAAGTTAAAGTACACAATCAGATCAAATTCCACTAATAAGAGTTCAAATAATCTCCCATATAAGGTAAGGCCCAATGGAAACAATAATGATCAAAAGATAGTAGTTAACATAGCATCAAATCTAGCTCCTTATATGGTTTTATTAGATCCTTCAAGGAGACCTTTTATAAATCTTCCCAAATTGCTAGCTCACATTCTCTAGTAAATTTTGGAATGCAATGTCATATCTCTCCCTCCCATCAAAGAGGTTGATAAGACTAGGGAATCTTCCAAGTAATTATGATTCTAATGCATTTTTTAATTATCATAGGGGCCTCATCCATACTATGAATAGATTCATCATCTTATGACATAAGATCTAAGATTTGATAGATGCTAATATCATTGATGTGAGCACCTCTACAAAAACACCCAAAGCACAACCAATGAAAGCAAAAGCAATGAAAATATTTTTTAATACATTTCCAAAACATGTAACTAATGAGACTATGGCCACTTTAGGTGTTCATTATAATTAGCAGGCACATCCACCACCAACATCCTATCATACTCATATAATGGGCACACACCCTCTACATAATATCATTAGTGTGTATCATACTACAGTGCCAGCTAAGCCTCTTATAACTTTATCAAAATAGGATATCATTGATGATGACTCATATTTATATGCACTCTTTGTAAGAGCTTGCATTGATTATCATCCTATTTAGAATGTTATTGTTTACAATGGGTCAAGCATCAATATGTATACCATTACACTTCTACATCACTTGTGTTATTTAAGTTAGGATATTTCTTTGACAAATATATTTATTCGTGGATTCAGTGGGCATGTCCATAGCTCCATTAGGGAGATCATATTTACATTACATGTTGGGCCTGTATATATGGCCACCAAATTCATAATTGTACCAAGTGTTAAAACATTTGATATGTTATTAGGTAGGCCTTAGATATAGCAAGTTCAAGCCATTCTTTCCACTATACACATGTCTTAAGTATATACACACTAATCAAGTTTTTATAATTGAGGACCTTTCATATGAGTATCCTTTACCTACTCCACATATAGTTACACAATATTCACCATCAACTACTCTAAATATAGACTCTATTAGCACACCTCTGATATTAGTTGGGTCACTAGTGCAGGTGAGGTCTACCTCTATAACATTACCACATATACACACTCTCCCATAGTGACATTTATTAGAGAGATCAACATGTCAGGGACATGTTATGGATTTTAGAGAGCCTATCTCTATCCCATTCCCACCCAACTCAATGTTATTAAGTCCCCAAATCACTCCACATAGAGTGTCCACACTAGTTACAAATTATTCTAACAAATGGGTCCCTGAGATCCCCATAGTTCACACCTAGCTTAGTCAGCTCTACAAATTCATAACCACACTTCGTAGTGAATTTCATTTATAGATTATTTAGTATAACTAGTTCTTATATCTCAGATACTTCTTCACACATCATGCATAGTCACTCTTACTTGATATAGGTCACCTTTATAATGAGTCTCTTGCAAGACTCATATGTTAGTATGTTTCCCTATTACTTGTAAATATTTTATTTTATCTTACTCCTTGTACATAGTTTCATTTTCATGTTTCTTGTACATATTTTATACTCAAGAAATATAAAAACAATATAATATACTCAAAAAATGCAAAGTTTAGATTATATGCATTTCCATGTTTACATTCCTTCTATTTACCAGGTACAACATATGTTATCTATGATAGTGTAGTCAATTTTATCATACACACATGCTTCATTTGTTCCTTTCAAGTGTTCATAGATTACTACAGGTATCCGGTCCTCTACATAGATCTAGATGTGATACTATCCACCCATCAGGGGAACATAAAATATACACCAACTTAGCATTAATGTATCAACCCATTGGGGATATCATACATATAGATTTTGATTTACCATTTTATATTTTTTATATCCATATCATATATTTATAATTGATTATATATTGATATTGAATTTCTTATACTACACTAGTTGTTTTCCTACTACTACTAATATAGACTCAGCTTACATACTTTGTTCTTATATGGATTTGTACCACATGATTATGCATACTTTAATTTATATCTCTACTAATCCAAGATTTGATTGTGTTTCTTTAATTTTACATATACTCAAGGGCATTTGAATATTCCATTGTTCTATGGCTTTAATCCAATCCCTTTCATTTATGTGTATTCTTTGGACATGTGCCCATGTCCTTGTGTATGATTTTTGATTGTGTACGTGTACATTTGAACATGCCCTTTCATGTGGCTTTAAGACAAACTTGTGTACTCTTTTATGAATGTGGGAATTTAAACATGTCCTTGTTTGTGTTCCATTTCTTAGACTTAGTGACATGTGCCCATGTCCCTTGTATTGTGGCCCCTTGGCCTACTTTGTGTACCTCATGTGTGTATATGTATGATTTCATGTATAAATCACAGCCATGATACTTATCTCTTATTTATTTCACATATAGTTTACGATTCCATGAAGAACCTCATGTATCTTCCCTTCCTCATTGGGTGCCTTTATGGACATAGTGCCCCATCTGCCCAAATAGTTTAATTAGATTATATTTAGATTTGTTATTCATTACATGCTTAAATTTTTATATCTATCTTGACAAATTCACAAATTCTAGATATAAAATACATCATATAGTTCCAACTTATGCTCAATCTCTTTTACATTCTCATGTCATGTATACATGTTATATTAATTTTATTGCATAGATATCATATATATATATATATATATATATATATATATATATATATATATATATATATATATAGTCTAACACATATGATGTATAGATTTTATTTTGAGGATAGTTATTGCATAGGTTTAACAACTCCCATTAAAATAAGGGGAATTCATAGGGTTTGTCACAAATATTAGGCCATCCTAGTGTACTCAAAATATAGTTTTTAGAACATAGACACAAATTACAGAGCTCAAACTAAAAAAATTATAGTGAAATATAATCACACACATATCAATCTCAATTTTTCCCATAAACAACACTTCTGGAAAATACATCAATACACTTCCAAGAGCATATTACATTATATTCCACCCACTATGCTATTATCTAGTAGCCTCAAAAATAGAAAATTTAAGAATTATCAGGAAGGTATAGCAAGTATAGTTTAGATTTACATAGTCTTAGTTAGATTATCAGATATGCTTAGTATATATTCAAGTTTTTCATAGAACTACATAGGTTTTCTCAGATTGGTGGCATCATGGGTGAGATGATCACTCCCATTTTAGTTTCAAATATGCATAAACATAGATTATTATAACTCAATCCAGAATCCATATGCATAGATATTAGAATTAGGGGTATGTGCACAGCACATTATTTTCCATATGCTTAGTTTTTCACTAGTTATCCCAAATGGAATGACAACTCCATGTCATTCTCCATGTTGTATATTTTAGACACCATAAATACCAATATTACACTAGATAAAATCCTCATTATGTCTACAACATTTGGCATTCTCAAGTGGCCTAGAGTCATTCTACATTCTTCAGTTCTTGAGTGGCCCCTAAACCATTTTACATTTAAAAGTTCCCTAGTGGCCCAGAGCCATATTTTATAGTTTCATGACACCACACAATTTTAGTTTCAGCTTCTTCTACTACACATGGGTAGGAAATGATGGAGTTACACCCTACTTGAGTACTTAAACCACCTGCATAAGAGGGTTAGACAAACCATCAGTCTAATCCAAGTTATTCATAGATTATGATACACCAAATAAGGGTGGGAAATGATGGATTTAAGGCCATATTGAGTTCTTGAGCCACCCACTCATGGGGATTGGGCAACGATTAGCCTAGTCCAAGTTATTTACCATTTGATCACCATTTACATGCACACACAAGACTTTTATCAGTTTTTTACATTGGTTTATGTATCCAGTGAGGTGTATTCATTCCTTTTCTCTCTCTCACATCTCTTTACTCATTTTTTCCTTGTTTTTGATATTTATTAAGTATTGATTCATACATGTTTCATTTGCTAGACACATAATGGAGCACAATTTGTAGACTCAAACCTGCATTCATAGGCTTCACCTCATAGGTAAGTACGTGTATATTTTATCTTTATTTTATCCTAATTATTTCACTTTGCTAAATTTTTAGAGTAAGGGACCAAATGTAGTCATATAAAATTTAAATTAATGTAATGAGTGTCACTTGAGACCACCCTATCCTTAGATTATCCCTAGACCTATTTTAGGGCCTCTTTTTATCCTCTTCCAACTTTTATGCATGTCTACCCAAAGCCTCGATATACTAAGAGATGCATTTAGCCATCACCTAGGAATTCCTAATTTTTTTTCACATGTGTTAGCTACCTAGACAATAGTGTGGCCGCTTTATTTTATAACACAGTGAACTATTGACAAAGGGAATAATTTTATTGACCCTTAGATTCATTTTCCCCTAATATATATCTTTCCACTCTTTGAATCATCTTAGGGTCAACCTAGACTCATTTCATATCTCAACGAGCATTAGAACACTATATAAAGACCACTCTCATTCATTTATCCCTTAGATGTCAATTCTCATGAACAAGCTCAAAAATAGTTATGCAAATTAAGGTGATTCATCCTTATTTACCATTATTTCTACATACATCCATCTATAGTATCTCATATCTTATTTTTACTCAAGATTTTAGTCTCAATTCACACTCAAATCATTAAAATTGGAATTCATACTTAGGCATAATAGCATCACTCTCACTTTCACCGACACTTAGATTAGGATAACTACATCAAGTTTGATCCCCTTTTGAGGTACTAGTATGTAGGTATCACTCGACACATTTGGTGTTGAGGTCATGCCTAGACTACCCTAATAATGCCACTCTTATTCCACTTATGCTCATCTAAACCTTAGTAAGTATGGAGGCTTAGCATTTCATAATGAAATATGTCAAATAAAATAACAAGTGATGATCCAAGTTTTGGTCATATAGGCACAAGCTTCCTAGAATAGAGTGAAGTTTTACCCATAATTTCACTACCTCACTTTCATAGGGTCATTAGCACTACATAGAAGGTAAATAACACAATCCACTATTGGAAATGAGGGTCATGCTAGTTTTCAAAGAAGTTTTTGACACCTTTTCTCCACTTAAAAAACTCTACCCTGATCTTACATCACTGCTCATCCCACCACTTATTTGTATTAGTCATATTTTATAGCTAAGTACACCTTTTCTAATTCATTACTATTTATAGAATATTTAAATAAATCAACTATTATTCAAATTAGTGGCTATTGATACTATATTATTGTATTCCCTAATTTATTACTCAGTTATTTATCAACCTAGGGTTACATTCCATAATCCTAAAAATATATATAAATCACATCACATATCTAGGGAAGAAGAACAAAACCCTATCTCTAGATTCCATTTAAATGATGTATAGAACTACATTAGGTTTTATTCTAGTGTGTGATATATGTAACTACAAATACCTTAAGGTTTCCAAACCCATATCCTTTATTTTTATTCATTATATGTTTTTTGGGAACTAGGTCAAAACAACAAGAATACATCAAATCAGAGTTTTCCCCTCAAATTCATAAAGATAAAGACACCAAACTGTGACATTAGACAACACATCTCTACAATAAAAATCAAAATCCAGGATAACTCATAGTACAAATTCAATGTAATAGAACATATTTAATAATCACAACACATGGGATCATTCAATGATCAAATCTAGCTAAGGCATATCTGGCTTTCAAATCTTCCTAGGGCATATTCAAAGGCCAAATCCACTTAGTGCATATTTAGTAAAAGGGTGAAAGGTGATAAATATGTTTAATTAGGGTCATAGTTCCAAATTTTTATTTTTTTGAGTCATCATATGTTAGACCCCTATAGTGAAAATGTTTTATCATGTAGTATTAGATTTATTTATCTTAGTGTCACAATTTAATAAAATAACCATATATACTCATCTAGTATTATCTATTATTATGTTATATTACTTCCTTATCAATATGTGAATAAAAAATTATTGTATACTCCATGATTATATTAGAGAACACACATTTTACACATTATCACACATGTATACACATAAAAGCATATCTATAATGAAAATATTAAATATATTAGATAACCATATGTTACAAGATGATAATAAGGGCATATTTCCCATGCAACTCATGTTTGAGGTGCAAGGGAATGATCCCCAAACTTATCTCTACTATCTTATGGGGAAAAGGATGTTATAGATATCATTATCCTACTATATTTCCTATTAATTTACCATGACCTTAGGCTATCTGGCTTCTATAGCCTCACATTATATATCATTAGGTCATGGTGATTCTAAGTAAGTTACACATATTGGGTTAATATTGTTTGTATAGATACATAATTTTATGGAGGAGGCATCACCACCTTATATTCATGCATGCCTCTCTAATTATAATGTTTACTATTTAGACCTCTAACTAATATATTTATGATTCTACTTATGTATTTTCTACAAGTAAATATTTATTTACACCTATGCACACTGAGTTATGTGATAACATCCTCTAATTGGGAAAGGATATCTAGATACACTTCCATAGCTCTACTGATCAAATTTAACATGTGTGTATGTTTCCCTAATTTAAATTAAACTCACTTGAGAATTCCAAAAATATTTTCCATGATGTCTCAAGTCAATCTCATGATCATGGCATTAATTATGGTGGTCTAGTCTTAGATGGTCATTGTTTCATGTTAATTAAGATTAATAAAAGATAATATAATTAGTGAATTGAATTTTTTCATGGATCTTCTTGATGCCAGTTGGTGTATCTAGTCATATAATTAGAGTGATCCTGAATGGATCCTCCTTTTTCCCCTTTGAGTTATGTCCTCCATCTACGAAGGGTTATCCATCATGGTCCCTATTTTCAAGATCATATATCTATTCCATTGGTGGAAATAGTGGTGAAATAAAAATTCAAACCCAAAATTTACACCAACCCTCATGGATATTGCATCATTGACTCATAGGTCAGGATGCCTCTCATCCCCATACTTTTTATATATGTGGTTTAGTTATGTAATCCAAGGCAAATCCATATTTATGACCCTATAAAAGTATTATGTATTGTATAAATATTCTTTCATACTAAAACCTCTTGATGATACTATTAAATTAGATTTGATACTATATTCTCTCCTTATCTATTGTATGTATGTGGTAGCCTCAACTAAGCATAGATGGTATCTTTAAGGTTGACATGTGATGTCTTTCTCTATTATGGAATCAATGATGTTCTTCCATTATGTGGTATCATCCTCCCTCTATATCATAGGTCCTAATGTGATAATTCTCCCTTTGTTGGGTTTTTTTAATAGTGCTTTACTAATAAATTTTACCATTAATGTGTGCCAATAATAAATAATTCTAAACCAACTATGTCAGCCTATCACTTTGGCATTGCACAAATTCTCATCTAAGGTGTATAGAGAGAGGGATTGTTGGGAAATGTTGGGTTAGAAGATAAATATGGTAACCAAATGGAAATAATTTATAAACATGCATTAACTAATGATAATAACACAATAATACATTAACTAATTAAAATCACCCATGCATGTAAATTATCACAAATTAAAGAAAAATTTGAGAACATAAGTCTATTTTATTCATTATAATGTTTCTTAATACATTGAAACATGTTTATATTATAATCTACACACAAACTCTAACACTGTGAACTTTACAATAATACTCATTAATTATAAACTAAAATTAACCTAACAATAAAAATTTATTAATAACTATTCATGAACAACCCTAAAACTTGAGGCAAGGTGTTCTTTTTTAGCTACAAGACTCACCTTCCTATTATTTATGACTCATTGAAAAATAATTTATAAATATTCTATAACAATTTTCCCTTACTTTGTGTAGATATATTTTATTTATTTCAAACTATCATCCTTATACATGTGTTTTGCATTCAATGCTTCCTAAATTTGTGCTCACATATTATCTACTTAATAGAACCCCATGAAACTTTCCTACCATTTCTTTGCCTTTTGTGCTCCCTAATTATTTAGAGTCTATTATGTTTGAGTTATAGATGATTATTTATTAGGGTGTGTTATAAAACTTATCCAAAAAATATCAAATCCTTATATTACCTTATCTAACATGTTATTATTTGCACACACACATTTTTATATATGATAACTTCACACTAATTTATCAATATTATACTTTTGTGTGATATGTCACTCAACCAAAACATGACTCCTTTTGTTGATATTTTATTATTTTATTAAATCCCACATGTATCTATAATTATAATAAATTGGGGGTCAATACCTTGCATATGGTATCTCTATCCTTTGGGGCAGGGTGTAGGTTGCTAGTCCCAAACTTGTAGGAAGATCCCTATTGATATCCTACCTTCATGTTCCTCATATATAGATATATAAAGATCTTAATATAGATATTCAAACATGAAATAATCCAAAATATATATTTTCCTCCTCACCTCAATATCCTCTATAACATGTCATAACTCGTATGAGCATGCTACCCCTCTTGAGTCAATTATGATAAATTAGCTCAACAATATAATCATGTATTTATATATTTGTTACACATCCCCAATTATTATATCACTCAATATCACCCCTCCTCCATTTTCTTCTCTTTTTAAATATCCCACCATATATTATCTTTGGGTCTATCTCTATTTGGTCCTTTAAGGTATACCTTATGTGAAATGTCTCTCCCACATCGATAACCTCAATATCCTCCATACATCCTCTACGGACACTCTCATGTCCATTTTTATAGATAAAAGGTACATGTATTATTACTTTATCACTCTTCCAAAGTGTTGATAATAATTGAGTCATATCCTATCATGGATGTGTGTAACATGTCTTAAGCCAGCTTCATCTAAATCTTCATTCTCCACCTCATCCACCCCTAGTGCCTATAAATAATAATAATGTTTCCCATGCCCAAAATCTTACATTTATATAAGAGTATGTATCAAATTAAATACAAATAAAAAAAAATCTTTTTTCCATTAATATTTATCTATAAGTAGTACATTTACTTTCAAATTGTAAAAAATATTAAAAAAATTGTAGGTCCCTAAAACTACATTATTTCATCCAAAACTACACTATTTATATATAACCATATAATTATTCCAAGAGTTATATGATTCTTATGATAAATAAATACTACAAAAAATGGGGGGAAATATTATATTTTTTATAAAAATTGGAAATTTTAGAATTGAAAAATAAAAAATAAAATTTATGGGTTTCCAAAGTACTCAGTAGGAGTGTCTAACCAAATGGTAAGGCTACTACTCAAATTCAGTCTAGTCATTAAGGAAACCATCCTTATCATTCACCCATGGAATTATTCTCTTAGGTATTTGTTTTCCAAATTAAAATTTAATAATGAAGGTAAGTTTTAATTTTATATTCACTATTAATTTATATATGTTACAAAGAAAACCCTAATTTCATGTTATTTTTCTCTTATCATTGCTTTATATTCTTATTGAGTTGTAAGATATTGTAGACATATAAATTTGGTATGAGACACTTGATAATGCTAATTTTGACCAATACTTAACATGTATAACTTGTGCATACACAATTCACTCTTGCTCACATTCTTTCCTAGCCACTCACTTACTTATGGGCTTAACCTTATTGATTTTATCATCCCTAGTCTATGACTAAATAGTTTATCATCCTAAATAAACTGTCTATACTATCTAAATCATTATCTTCTTGATATTGGATAGTTCTAGTAATATTCAAATGATACCAATTACTAGTAGTGTTTGACTTTGTCAAAGGTGTCACAGGTTATCCAAATAGATATTTTTCAAATTAAATCCATTGCCTTAGGTCAACCCACACATTTTCCATGCCAGTTACAAAATTAAAATACCTAAAGCTTCTTTTATATATATATATATATATATATATATATATATATATATATATATATATATATATATATATATATATATATATATATAAATAGTGCATAATCCTATTCCTATTTATCAATTATAAAAATATCACTTGGAAACTACTTGCACACTGAGGAATACATATATGCATCCTTGAGGCACTACCCTAAATCATCCAAATATAAAAGCTACCTTAAAAGAACAACCACCAAGATATGTTTAAATACTATTTAATGGTCAAAATCATAGGTTATCAAGTGTTGATCACACATTCACATAGTTGGGAGAACTACGTGTGGTTTTATACCCCTTTAGAGTAATGGAGCATAGGTAATTCTCAGTCACTTAGTGGAAGATGGTTGGGTCTATCCAACCCATCTTTTCTAACCCATTTTTACATGATAATCAAGTATCATAAGTGGATCTATGGTTTTGAGGTGAATGTGAAAAAAATTAAATTTATGCATAGGATTGAGCCTCTAAAATTACATAAAAACCATCTTGACAAGAAAGGGTAATGACCTATAGCATAATAAACTAGTATAAACACAAAAGACATTTTTTAGTAAAAAAAATTATTTGGTCATAGTTGGCATCTACTTGATATCATATCTATCTATGTAATTTGTGACAATCAATTCTCTTAATTTGAGCGACCACAAATCCATTTGAAGGTATTTCTGATGACTACACAATTTAACAAAAAATAAGCCAACTAAAATAAGATAAGTACCATATCCTTTTGGTCACATATATAAATATATATATATATATATATATATATATATATATATATATATATATATATAAAGTGTAATAAATAAATCTTACTATGCTTATTACATTCATATTTTCTTAATTTAGACATATATTATATAATCTAAATATTCAAAGTTTTTAGCTTATTTACATAACTAAATCCAAAATAAGCTAAAATAAATACATGCTAGTTTTTTTAAGATATGTGAATTAATTATGTTTAAGGATGATGTTATTACATGACTATCATTGATATTTGGTGCACTATCTTATTATGTCTCAAATCTTATCGATTTACTTATGCTACCTAAAGTTTTTATGTCATTGCCCTATATAGAAATATCATTAGTTTTCTTGAGATTATATTATCCTTGGTTACACATTCCTCCCTGATATCAAGTGGGGGGGGGCATAGTATATATTTATTTATATTATTACTCTTATTATTATTTATGTTTGGTGCAAACAAAATTATATATGATAGGATTGAAGACCCAACATTGATAAGGTACCTTACTTTTATTCATGATGACTTCATAATACATAACTTAAAAATGGTTTGTCTTATTTGACTCTAGATATGTCATAATTTTGCCTATATATAATTATATTGTTATATTTATTTTAGTACTTCATATTTTCTAAACATTTATTATTTTTTAGAGTTGACATATGCTTGTGTTAGAAAATAAAGAATGTTTTTTTTTGGATTTAACAAAGTTTTGTATGCACTTGATTTTATAAAATAAAATCTATGTATTTTTTACAACCAAATGTGTAATTTTCAATATTTATTTCTATATTTTAATATGTTATTAATATTTCTACTTATCCCTATGTGAATGTTCTTATAGGATTCACAAGTACATTGAAGTTTGTTTCAAGGGATTTATGAGCATACAATCTTATCCTCACACTCTTCATGTTTTAATTTGATATCTATTCACACATATACATCAAAGTGGGGTATTATTTAGACACCTAAAAATTGCTCAAAGGAATTTATTATTAGTTAAATTATATTATTCTAAGGTACTTGTGTACTTAGTTATTTGTCATAATTAACTATTATTGGCACATTTTTTTTTTTTTTTGTTGTGTCCATATTCTTCTCTCTCCTCCATTTCTTTCTATTTATATTTATTTTGTATTTTGGTGAGTCTCCATAAATATACACACTAAATTTATCGATCCCTAAAACATAATGTGTATGTTTATGGGTTAGTCAGTGTCCTAGGTTTGTTTGGGTGCACCCAAGTCTTGTGGTTCCATATTATCCATAATTTTTCCCTAATTGATGTCATTTTTATGCCAATAAAGTCCTAATGTTAATATAATATGTCTATAAATAGACAAATACATTAGTCAATTTGATAATATAGGAGTATATATAGTAAATATAAAATATTATCTAGCATTTATCATCGTAACAATATATTGACTATTTATAAGCATTATATATAAATAAAGCAAGCATTTATAGAGCATTTATTTTAGCATTGAATTTCATAGTGGTATTTTATTGCATCACACCATATTTTCTAGATGAAACATTATTGAATTTACTTGGCATGTTGTTTTAAATATTTTAGATCATTAAGGGGCCTAATAAGTAGTTGGTGTTTTAAAATCTTGTTGACCTTGAACATATGCTAAAAAATAAATATTTTTCCTAATCATTATTAGATTTAACTACCCAATTAGGTTTTTAGGAAAAGGATAAATTACATAGTCATCAACATGAAGTTTCAAATAACTATGCAAGGTTTTTGGTGCCCAGATTTAACAAGCATGGTCATCAAAAAATGTGGTCCTCTCTGTCACTTCCCAAAATTTTACTATCTATAGTCTTTTGGCCCAAAAACATGTTATGTATGGATATGTAGAAGTTCTATCTCCATTCTATTTTTTTAAATTGGTTTTATCTTATTGTTTCAATATGTTCTATAATGTGATATTTTTTTAACTATCTTATAATCATTTTCAAAACAAGATTCTCTTATAAAACCTTTCATTCATTTATTTCTTTAGTATTGGAAAATTTATTAGCATGTGTAATGTATAGGGTTTTTACCCTATGGATATGCATGATGAAATTTTATCTAAATCCATTTATTTAGAATAAATTTATTTATTAATCCCAAAGGGAGGGACCATGCCCTTTTTTGTTTGGTTAACTAGCCATTAATATGTGTCTTTTGTGTGTAATCAAAATTCATGTTTAGTGACTTTATTATGTTTAACATTGGAAAGTGATGTTTTTAATTATATATTTTAAAAAAAATTGTGAATGATCATTGGATTTATCCTTTAAGATCGTATTTGTGATCTTTTGAATTTTAATACATTTTAGAGGAAGGAGGTTATTTTTATTGCATTATTAAATCCTAAGTCATAGATTCTAAATCCTAAGTGGCATAGGTTGAATGCTAAGTAACAATTATTTATACATGTCATTATTAATTTAATGATAAATATACACATTAAAATTAGCTTATATTATCTACTTTCTTCAATTTGATCTAAATCACATTATTTCTTGCACATATACATTATATGAGTCAATGTCATTGTCTATTATCGACTGATCTCTAAATTTTAATAGTTGTGTTAATAAGTATGATTTAGGATTTAATCAAATAAGTAATAATCTTGGTAACATACTTTATTTTTTTGGTGTGATTTTGACTCAAAACTACTAATTTATATGTTTTTTTAAACAATAAAGGTCCATTATGCATGTTTTATCTAAGTAACATGGAAAAAAAAAATTTTTTAAAAGGTGCACATGTCGTAAAAACACTACACCAATTGGGTAAAAATATTACATAATATAATTCAATATAAATTAATTAATTAATATTAAATCAAACTTTCCTAGTGATGAAAGAAGGGAAATAAAATTACTTCAAAATATAAATGATTAGAAAAAATGAAAGAGATTAGAAAAGATATATAAATAAAGGTTTATAGCTTACATGTATCCTAAAAAGTGACCAAAATATAGAGGAGGCCATGGTACTCTATATAATGAATCCTAAAAACAAAACTATGCAATGTGTTATTGACCACTTTTGGACTACTTGAAAAGGGTTAACCTATTTAAAACTACATCAAAAGTGATAATCTAGACTGAAAGTGGAAACCTATTATGAAAATGGCTTTCTTGATCATAATATTTTGGATTTTCCTAGATTCCTTCACCATTATTAGATGCATGAAACTCTCTCTTAGATTTTCATATAAGCTTGAGAAAATGTCAAAATATTGCCTTCTATGAAGTAATCCTAGATCAGCCTCAACACCTAAAAACACATCCAAATACTAAATAAATGTGTATTAGATTAAATAGATACCCTTTTATGGTTTCATCTATATATCTTACATGCTTAAAATCGGAGCTTGATGTAGTTCTAGTGCGTGTTATTTTCCCATCCCAATGAATGAGAGAAGAATACACCTTCTCTCCCTATGATAATCATATGTAGCTAGTTGTAAATTTGGCATAATACCTTTATTTCCAATGTCTTATCCCTAATTTACTTTATTTGGAATACTTTTACATTTATCCTATTTCTAGGATAATCTTAGCCCCACATAGGTCTACACTTTGTCTATTGTGGCTAAAATCACCTCAACACTTATCATAAAGGTATTAATTAACACTTATAGACTATTTTTTCCTATTGTCCATGCCTATTATTAAAAATAAAGATTGATTATTATCAAAAATACATATGTGGACAATATGACTCCATGTAGAAAAATCTCATGCATTGTATAGGTTTGCCCCTTTAGTTTTGTGTTTATTTTCAATTTTAAAATGATCATGTGACTTTAAATTTACCTCTATAAATTTTTAAATTTATATATCATGCATAACTTATACTTTATCAACCTATATATACAATGTTTTTTCAAACAATTTAATAAGATGAGAATAAGAGAATAGAGGGAGATACACATATCACACATCAAATCTAACATCAAAGGTCAATCCTAGATCCAACCTTAAAATCAAATCATTCATACTTGTGACATTATAATTTTATCTTATCCATCTTCATTTCCCTTATTCTAAAGTAGGGTATTATATTTCATGTAATTACATTGTCACTTATAGGGAAGAGAAGGTTCAAAAACATCACTTGATATATTTCATCCATAAACTTGCATAGTTATGTGGAGTTATGATTTTTTGTGTTAAAGATATGTAGTTTTCAACATTGTCTTGGTGGTTACTTGACTCCATTACTTTTTTTTGGAGTGATAAATTAGGTCAAGAAGGATATTATTATATTCTTCACATTCTTCCTAATACAATAGTGAATAGATATTAGGTGCATACAA
The DNA here is from genome assembly GCA_037957365.1 of Torreya grandis. NCBI lineage: Eukaryota > Viridiplantae > Streptophyta > Pinopsida > Cupressales > Taxaceae > Torreya > Torreya grandis. The sequence goes on from JARHVA010007572.1 coordinate 606,854, forward strand.
ATAAGGAGACCATGCACAAAGGACATAAAATTTAGTCTTAAAAACCTTACTAGGATAAATATGCTTGTAGGTAGAAATGCATTGACATGATGGGACTATTAAGATTGGGTTCATATAGGACACACCCACATAGTGTATGGGTTTATCTAGGAGCACAATATAGTTTACATATTTCAATATCAAGTGGATTATAGTGTTAAAAATCAAAGTATAGGTTTAAATTTTTAGAATAAAAAATAGGTGTGATCATCCTTTAACCCCTTGTCATTTATATTGATTAGTCTAGTTTTATTATGGCACTTGTTTTTTTTCTCTTTATAACCTATTAGATAGATCTATATTCTATACTTTCATTCATATATGTTTGGATCTATTTAATTTCAATTAGTTTATTCCTTTATATAAAACTATAATTAGGGTAAACATAAATGGTCAACCCTAATTATTTTAAACATCTAACTTAGGGTTTATAAAAATCCTCTCTTCTTAAAAGCTTGGATCATTTTCAAATTTTGATCTTAACATTTATTCACTTATTCAACCCTATGAATTTAAGTGTGCACTTATTTCTTTACATCATGGTTTTCATTAGTGAAATTTATGAAAGTAATTTCTTTATATTCACTACTATATTGTAGAATATGGATATTTCAAATGATGGAGTTATTTATATTTGTTGAATATAATGCAACATGAGAATATATTTAATGCACCTCATGAGACAACAACTAACTTCAGTTATTAGCTGACATATGATAATCAAATAATACTAAGACCTACTCTAATGGGATGACAAGAAACTCACTGATGGGTACATGATGTATATGGGACCATTGATACTCTCATTTGACTCTATACAATAATGTTATACATGACCCATTGATACATGCTTAGAGTATGGACAACATTATTATGCTAAATATATGGTAATACTCCCTTGGTGATGGTGTTTGCAAGGTTCGTGGATCATGAAAATGGTAAGGGTGGCCAAATAATACTTGAATTATTAACTTATCTTGCAATAGATATTATGCTTTTACCAGTTTTTATATTGATCCCACTTCATGACCTTATGAATTAATTGGAAATCTAATTATGTTGGTTTAATTAAATGATCTATTATGTTTATTATTTTAAGTCTCGGTTATTATGATCACAGATTTTATGGGTGTAATAAGTGTCCAGAAATAGGTCATTGTCAATGAAGGAAAAAGGAATACACCAAGCATTATCACATCATATATGATCCTATCTCTGATCCATATCTTGTCTAAAGCTTAATGGATCCAAGTTGAATGCTTTAAATTCTATTCAACCCTTTCTTTAGTCTTGGCATATCCTAATGAATTGTAATCACTATCAAGTTGGTCAAAACACCTTTGGTTGGGCATCTTCAATGCATGAGAATGAAGTAGACCAACATCTATAATGCCTCAACATGAATCAATTTTCATAAAATATCCCAAGGAAGATTGGGATCAGTTGGTAGGCTTATCTTTTGACTTAACTATTTGGTTGTTTGACCAAATAAAGTTTTTGGGTAACTAAATTTTTTACTATGTTTGATAAGAGTAAAATATGCTTATCTTACTTCTTCTCTTTCCTTATTTCTCTATGGATATGCTTGAGTCATCCCATAATTTTTTGCCCTTGTGTAGGAGTTTGGAGTTGAAATATTCCTCTATAATGGTCCTAGCTACTAAGACTTCTACTTACTTGGTTAGTAAGGTTCTAATGTGAAAGAATTATGATGCTTTGAAAGGTTACATTATTCATTATGGAAGAAGGGTTAGGTCTCTCATGCTAGACATGATTTTAGGCTACCTAAGCCCTCTCATGATTTCTTTTGGAACTTGTATTTTGGTTGTATGCTTTTTGATTGCTACCCTTGTGTGCTCTCTATTATGCTTTTATGCTGACACAGATAGATCTAAGGTTGGTCGCCTCTTGGCTATTAGATGTTTGGATTGTTACTTGTGATTATCTATCTACTTGACCCCTATACATCTTAATTTCCTTATTTTATTTATTTTCCTTACACCATGATGTGAACATGCCTAGAGTTGGGAGTCATGCTCAAAGGTGCCTAGATTAGTCACTTGACGACGGAAAAAGGTTGGGAGGTGAGCCCACCTTTTGCTATATGAAGTTATCCTTGGAGTGAATAGGATTGTGTCTTTAGATAGTGACTAATCTTTCTTTGTTTCTTTCTATAAATAGCTATAATCCAAAGGTTATTTATTCTCAACTAAATCAATTATATTTATATGTTATTAACCTATTGTGGGCCAAGTTATGATCTACTATTATTATGCAATTTACTAGTTGAATGTCTTTATTTTACTATAAAGAACTATTTTATAACCTTATTATAGTATTGGATAAATAGACCTCCTTATGAGTGGATATTTGTCTAAAATGCAATCCTATTAGAGGCTTGGATATTCATGACTAAGCTTGTCCAAGTAAATATACTTAATATATAAACATATTTAAGCTATTCATTTGAAATTATTATGTTCAATTAATTGTTTCACTTTGAGTTACTTGTTTGGAGTTGCTTATAAATGAAGTATATTTATATGAATAATTAGTCCTATATGAAGGCATGTGATTTAGTCTGCCTATGTTTTAGATGATTAAGATATATGATGTTTTGGTTTTATGAATCTTGTTATGTCAACCCCATTCATAATATGGATTATTCTCAGCTAGTCTAGACTTTATTGGCTAACCTTTGATAAGGAATAATATAAATAAGATAAAATCTTAAACAACTCTTAGAAAGAGTGTTATTATTAACCTCAATAGGCCTTGACTGTAGATCTCCCTGAAAGGAATCTTTTAAGTAGGTAGCAACTTTTAATCCTATATGGCTCTTTTAATAAAATTATATATAGGTTTTTCTTGGTCAAAATTTTTGGATAATTAGCCTGATAAATTAACTTTATGCCTTATCATGTATTTTATTGAAATTTATATTAAAAACTAAGCTTATCCATAAATGAGTGGATCTCAAAAAATGGTTGATTGATTGTTAGTAAGAATAAATACATAAGGACTTTATAATCTGAGTATTAATTATTCTATTTAAAAAAATGCCTTATGGAAGGTTCTGAATTAAAGCATTGAGTAAGATTTTTGCCTTAGACTTTTCCTGTATCAATACCTTCTTATATAAAAAGGAGAATGTTAACACAGCATGGCTCTTGGGTTAAGATATTAATAATACAAGGTAACCAAGTAGGTTAATTATAGAAATCCTTGCAAGGATTTAGCCAAAGTTAGAAGAATATTTTAATACCTTTCCTTAACTCTTGTTTATATTCTTGCTTTAAAATTTTAATTGCTCTCTTAGCTTAGTTTAATAGAGTATTAATCCTCAAATTTTTATCTTCTATCTAATAGACCAATCAGCTTTTAAATTGAGCTTACCTTATGTTTTTCAAATGATCGACTAAACCAATAAGAATATTGGTTTAGTGTCAAAGTCTTTTTCAATCCTCATCACCATTAATTTTATTACTTGCCAATTCTATAGGATTCAAATTTTAGCCTTAATGTTTTTACACTTCACTTTAAATGTCAGATTCTAGCTTAGTCAAATTTTTATATCTAGAGGAATGGCTTAATTAGTCTTTAATTGCCTTAGTCACCTTTTGATTTTTTTTAAAGATTATACTTAGTCAATTTAGGCCTCTTTCCTTAGTTAGGTTGTCCTCATTGACTTAATTCATCCACTTGGACTTTACCTTATATTCCTTGTAGATGGGTCTTTTAACAGCTTTTGCCTTAACCAATTCACATGATTTTTAGAAGATCATTTCGATGATGCCATGTGGCATCAGTTAAAAAATATCAGATACTTTTACCTTGGCTATTTATCACCTTGGATTTTCTTTAGAAATTTTCCTTAGTTAATTCCTTGCCAGTTTTGTGAGTGGTTCAAAATAATTCACGTGTCATCATCCTACTAACCTATGAGTGATGTTAGCTTGGCTTGATGTACGATCAATGTTAGGCTAGTACGCTAGAGGGATGTTGCCACATGGCATCATCCTAATGACCCACAATCCTAGAAATGTATGTACTAGGAATGAATCCTATGGTCCAATGAGTGTGAAATATGTTTCCATGTGGTACAATCCTATTATCCATAGTCATGGGGATGTCCATACTAGGCACAAAGGCTACATGCCAAAAGGTGAGCAGGATGTTACCATGTGGCACAATCCCACTATTCTACATTTATAGAGATGTTCATATCAAGTACGAAGTATGTGGGCCAATGATTTAGCAAGATGATACCATGTGGCATAATCCCACTACTTTATAGTCTTGAAGAAGTCATGCCCATCTAGTAGATTGTAAAGGTAGAAGATTAGAAAAATTTTAGCACATGGAGTTTTTTCAAAGTCACCTGGGAAGTAAAAGGTGGAAAGAGTGGCCCCAAAAACCTAAAGAGAATATATCATGGCATTGTATTCTATCAAAGAAACCATGTGGATCCTCACTACATTAGTAGTGGATGAGGTTAATTTAGACAACCATCTCAAAGTCACTACATAATAGCCTTGGGTGTAAGCTTGTGTTCAAGTTCATGAATTCTTGATCAAGCAAAAGTAGATCTCAGTGAGTAGGTTTTTCCTGATCATAGAGTGATTATGATTTTAGGGATTTCCTATTAATGAAATTCAATCTTAGTATGAGATCTAGTGTTGTGGGTGTTTGTTTTTTGTAGCTTGTGTTGTGTTCATCTTTAGAGGAAAAAAATGGGCATGATAATATAAAATTGATATGAGATTAAATCATAATATTTGGGAATATATTAGGACATGTGTTTCTTCAAAACCTTATTTTATAAAGGAAATAATCTATAAAAATAATAATGTGCAAAGGATAATTGCTTCCTTTAGGTTTTTATGCATGTGTTTTTACATCCTCTACACTTTGTAATGTATATTTTTTTATAATAAAACATAGTGTACCTTTACCAATTATGTGCCTACACCTATTACCAATGACATGGCACGACATTTAAATGATATTATTGAGAATACCACCATTCCTACATGAGTTAACCACTATGATACATTTTATAGGAGACATACAAAGGTAAATAAATATGTTAAAATTAGAATAAGAAAGATTTAAGGCTCACATCAAAAATAATATAGAGCTGAGAAATATTTTACAAAAAGACATAATGGGCATGCCTCTTTCACATGGTTTAACCATTACTAAATTAAACTTATTCTATGGTCATGGAGATCCTCAAGAGAACCTTTACAACAAATTGAATTATATAGGTAATTGTGAGGACCATCCAAAAATGTCAAAACATCACCTTTTAATAGAGAAACAAAAATTCATACTAATATACCAATTATAAAAATGCATGATACTTGAATAATAAAAAACAACATATATTAAGAAATTAAACAAAGCTAAATCTCATGAACCAATTAAGACATCATTTATTACTAAGGTTGAACAAGAACCAATATTAGACATAGAACATATTTTGACTAAATATGCATACTTCTTCAAGAATAAATAAAACATATTGAAACACTTATTTAATATAAATATGATAAATATTACACCCATGTAAAATATATTTTGAATATATAGCCCAACATCTCATAAATATAAATATATTTGCTCATATCATACAATAAGAGGACATTCAACAAATAGGTGAATTTATTCAAGAGATAAAATTCAAGAGCTAACTGAACAAAAATATATCAATCATCCTCAAAATTATTTATAAAAACCCACCACTAATGAAAAAATAAACCTCCCAAAGGCATTTCAAGATAAAAAAAATTAAAAATCAATGATAAGTACCACTGCAACCAAAACATTGATGAATTTGATCACTTATTTTATAGTGAGACATATTGAGGGATACTTACTATCCCCATAACAAAACTAAATACCTAATAAAGAAGATTTTAGGATTCAATGAATAAATACTTATAAATTCTCACTATATCATAGTCTTACACAATTTTATTCTTCTTTATGATGTGCTTTACATGAGCCTTATTTCTAATGCTTAATTTGTTAAAAATTTACAAAATTTAAAAATATTTATAAAATAAAAAACATAAATAAAATATATTCATTTATCTTATTCATATGATTTACATAATACCTATCTACATACACTATAGAACTATATGCATCCATGTTTTCACACTTGCTTCTCATGATATATCTTGATTAGGTGAGAGGTGGAATAATTAGGCTAGTTGTGTTTATGGTTAGATTTGAACCTCTTGATTTTTCCTTTAATAGTTGCATAGTTTCATCATTTTAAGCTATTTTTTTACTATTTTTTTACTAATGTGATATAAATAAAGTAATACTATGACTATTTAGATTGCATAAACTGGGGAAATAGCTATACAAATTTAAGTGTACAAGGGTATATTTTCCACTTAGAATATTATAAATTGACAAATAAAGATGGAAGAAAGGTACTTATATATTTTTTTATTATATTTCTCATTTTGTTCCTAACTATCCCTAAAAATGTTACACACACACACACACACACACACACACACACACACACACACACACACACACACACACACACACACAATTATAGCTCTAAATCAAGAAATAGTAGCTAAAACCATGCATGGATGCTGTTGATGAAACTCATATCATTGTCATGATTAAAATTATCAAGGCCCTGCCAACAATGTCCCTAGTGAGTGTGTATATTTTCATGCCTCAAATTGATACACCTAACTTGTACATACCTCACATGTGTAAGCTTACCTTAGGTCATGTGTGATGATATATGTTTTTTCTCTTTTTTTAGAACCCCTAGTTTCACTTTCAACACTAAGATGACCCTTGAAAAAGCAGTTTATATGTTGGGTTGAAAAACCCAAACCACCACCCACTGAGTGACTTATTATTGCATATATTTAAATACTTTTAATAGGGTTAAAACCACACATATTTATCTCACATAGGTGTGTGTTCACCATCATGATCAATTTATAATGGAATTATGTGTTTGGAATTCAACACTTGGCATAATATAATTTGACCTATGTTTTTATTAGACTTGCCTCTAGGATATCTCTTTTTAAGAATATTCAAATATGTATTCCTTGTGATAATATCTCAACAAAGCACTAATTCATTTCTCTAATTTTATTAGGAATTATAAATATGGTTAAAACCTTAGGATTAATTTATATTTTTATCTAACTCTTTGAAATTTCCCACTATGACCGACCCATGAAACATGTCTAAGTTGACCTAATGGAGACTTCCAATTTTTAAAAATAGAATTTAAGTGTTCATGGAAACTACTATAAGAGTTATATACTTTCATAAAACCATAATTATATAACTATTTCTAATATTTTCCTATTAGTGACAATCAGTTTTTTTAGATATGAAGGTAGTGTCCAAGATATTATAAGGTTATTAAATAGACTAGGGTGATCCTGAATATGTGCTTTTGATAAACTGTATTGGCCAAGATAATAAGTGGGTAGATGAATAAGGTAAATTTTCCATAAGTGTGAAATATGTATTAAAATCCCATGCATTTCAAAGTGTACCAAATTTTATATGTGAAAAGTGTCTAATGCCAAATTTAAGTGTTTAAAAATGTCCCACTTTTAGTCTAGTATTGAAAATTCTAAATTAAAAGGTCAAAAGAATAAATTTGGTACCTATGATTAACCATACTTGGTTTTGACATGTATACCCTAAGTTTCCCACTCTCTTCATGAAAAATTTTAAGTAAACATACATATATCAATGTTAATTCATGATAGTAAATTTGAAATAGTATGTATCATTGAATCATTTGAAATTGAAAAGTTAAGAAATGAATACACTTGAGGGTATCTTAATCAATATGCCAATTGTTGGACATAGTGATTACTCCCAAAGGAAATACAACTGATAAAACTATGAGAAGATGAATTTTAATGCCTAGACCACCATTGAATAAGGAGTGCTTGAAGTTGAGTGCTACATAAGCCTCAATTGCACTACTCCAAATATCATCATAATTATTTTTTGGAACCCTAAAATCAAGTTTTTATGTAAAATTGGAACCCAAAATAGGTTTTTATGTTAAAAAATAACTATTAAACATATTTATATATCAAAATGAAACACTATATCAACCATTATAGATGGATTATATATCCAAAGTGTTTACTTATTACCATCATTCCCCATCAATCTAAAATATATAAATAAAAAGGCATTTGCATAAGCACATTCATTCCCTAAATATGATCCATATATACCTAAAAAGTGATATGTAATTCCATAATTTATTTTTCATGGTGCCATCGAATTTATCTCAACTTATCAATATGAAAAATATGCCCAACGTGACCCATATAATTTGTCTCAGAATGTCATTAAATATCCTAAATGTTCCTCACAATTATGTATAATGTCCCACATATGAATCAATATGGATTAATCTATCTAATTTTTCGTATGAATCACATAATCTATCATAAAGTGTAAACTATCTATAAGTCATGTCCTAAATCTAAAAAATAAGAGAACTATATGTCACCTTTGTTTATAAGGTATGAAGCCTAAAAATCACTCATCTCAAAAGTAAGTGGTGTGTGTAACATGTGTTATATTTTAAAAATGTAATTATGGAAATTATGTGTACAAACATGATAATATATGTCGTCATAAAAATATTTTATCATTCAAGAACTTATGAATAATGTAATCCTAGGCAATATGAATACAATGTCATGTAAAGTAGATATATCAAGCAGTCATGTAGTAATGAGCATCATCATGTATTCATGATATAAATCATGTCATAGTATTCAATATAATTATGTGTAATATAAATCATAACACCAAGATTATAAATAGTCAAATATGTAACCATTCACATGTAAAAAATATCATGATCATGAAACACACAAGCACTCAAGACTGTAATTGACTCTAAACCAACACATGCATAATATGGCATTGACTTAAAATAGAATATCCTTAGACATAAACAAAAAAATATTTGACAAGATACAACCAATTTATTCATATAATCAAAAATTATAACACACATTAATGATCACACAATGTCATAATAGTTGATATTAAGCATGCATGGTGAAAACAATGTTAGTCTACATAATAAATAAATGTCATCATCCAATATATTGAATCACAATATCCATTTTAAATAACACTCTATAAAATATGAGAAATATAAATTCATGTATACCAATATAATATGATCAATGGACTAGTATAGAAATATACAACCTGATAATTGTGCAAAAATCTCCCAGTGTAGGCATGTCACCAATGTAGAAAGGTAACTCATGGGTGTAAATAATGTCACACATCTATATATATATATATATATATATATATATATATATATATATATATATATATATATATATATATATATCATATGTAACATGTATGTCCTACATCCCATTAATGTATACTATAAAAATCATGTGTGTATAAAATGGATATGTAATTTACCAAGTATATAATAAATAACATCAATCAATCATGTATATTAATAAACCATGTCCTACATAGGTCTTGGTTTTATATTTATTGAATATTTAATTGTTTTTATATTTTTTAATTTGTTTATCTTTATATTTTTATCTTTTTTGAATTTTTTTATTTTTTATTTTTAAACATGTATGTATTAACTTATGGCTCCATCAATGGGATGTCATGTGTAGGTCCCGGATCGATCAACATAAATGTCACACATTGTGGGTTAGGATTAACATGTGTATCATTATTTGAATAAGATAAATGAGCATGCACTATAAAATATCTAACATTTGAATCATATGTAACATAATCATATAAATGTTACATAACTCTAGTAACCATAGTAACATGTAGAATTCATTGTATTCTAGTTTAATGTGATGGTGCTCACTATGGAATATAGGCATAATATTTTTGTACAACTATATCAAGATGTAATGTAGTAGTTAATGTATAATAAACTTTAATATATCATTAATGTAATATATATTTAATAATTGGTATTCTAAGAGGATCAATTACCTATCTCTAATAGTCATTTGTATGATGAACCTATATAATTTACAAAATAGTTTATTATGGAGATGATAGATTAAACATATCTAATTGAATGGGATACTCAATATGTAATACCCAGAATATAAGAACTCTATTGCTAAAGATATATTTAAATAATCAATGTATAAAATATAATATTGTATGTATCTTATGCATTTATGGATATCATGATAGCATATTAAATGGGGAAGTATTGGGAAGACATAGGTGGTAACACAATTCACCCAAGAGGATTTTATCATTTTTCATAAAAACCTGTTACCATAGTAGTTATACCAATAAAATCTCTATGAGTAGCCAAAACTAGAAACCAATGTTATAATTCATATGTTTTCACTTTACCTATTATCAATCATAAAATTATGTATAGGATGAAATTCAATGAAATAACATATAAACAAAGGTGCATTTTTATAATCTATATACACCACTATTTTTCATCTTTATCTTTAACTGAGGATCCCTTTAGTAGGACTCACTGGCATATCAATATCCCTAGGTGCATATCCTAAGGAGTGCACCAGGAAATGGGGGGTTTACCTCATGGTATTTTTTGAGATATGTTTACATAATATTCTATAATTTATTCATTAATATTAGTCTGACCTCTTCTAAGTCTCTTTCATTATTCCTTCTCTATCTCCTTTTGTTTAGTTATACTAGCCACCCTATATTTCCTACTACATTGGCCCCACCTGTACAATTTGTTTCCTTATTTCTTATCCTTGTAATGTATCATCCCTACCAATATGTTTCTAAGTTTTAATATGTTTTATGTATTGTATCATGATTGAATATATAAAAATGATCATTTGAAATCATTGTAATATATAGTTTTAGATTGATACCATCAAATTGAAATAAAAACTAATTTATGAGTTTGAATTCATCTATATAATGGTCATAATTATCTTTCCCAACCCAAAAAATACTCATTTCATATTATTTACACTTGCATTGATTCCCTTAATTAGTAAAAAATGAGGAGTTATAGGATAAATACTTACTCTTGCAGATGTCTAGTCTTAATCAAGGTCTTTGAAGTTTAATAGGATTAGTTGAATGGAGGAGGTGGCCCATAATATTTGGAATTCTAAACTAAGTACATATATGTTTTAATCATTTCCATTTAATTTCTTGAATTAAAACATCTCTTTCAAAGTTCCACTAGATCCAAAGGGAGACTGATGCACAGAAAATTTAATCCAAAGTAAGTATCTTTATTCATATTATCTTTCCTTTTATTTATTTAGTAGATAGATATGTTTTGATTATTTTTATAATAACATGTATGTTTTTCCTTTCCTAAGTTATCTTTATGCTAAATAAGTTAGATTATTACAGGGTGCTTAAGCTTTTCATTACAATCATAGTTTAGAACCTTGTCTACACTGTATTTTCTTAGACTACATTATAAGTAACCCTTGTGGAATTTATATCTTGTTTAGTTTAGGTTATTTACCATCTTGGATCTATGTTACCCTTGTATGTCATCTAAGGTCCCCAACCATTACATATGATAGGACTATTTATCTAACACTACATATTAAATCCTTTAGAAAGCTATATAAGGAATGGATTCAAATCAACACCTATTCAACTATAAAACTTATAGAAAAAACCTTCATTGGAGATTCACTTTAAAGGTTTAATCAAATTCCATCTCATTCAATTACATAGCTAGAATAATTATTCAATTCTCTAGTTAAGGAATTCCAACATAGTGAACTTACCAAAAATAGCATTATAAACTTCATTAATTCAAATTAATTGCCTAAGGAGTGAGATCATGATTTCATCAAGCAATGAAATTTATTGATTAGTAAATTATATCATAAAATTAGTGATAAAAATCTCTTAAAACTCTTTGTTACTACTCTAAAATTCCCTATTAAATAAAAAATTACAATCTTCTCTCCAAAACTTTAGAAGAGGCCTTTGACCAATCTAAAAGACAATATGTCCTTATGAGCCATTTGTAATAATCTCAAAACATGACTAGGGGATAGTTTCAAATATAAACCAATGAAATTATTATTAATACATCTCAAAGTAAGCATCCCTAACCATCTAAAATAATTACTTCCAATAAAAACAATTCAAACCCTTCCCACCCTCCCTTGAATATCCAAGAAATTAAATAAAAGATGTCACCTTATTGACCCATGGTATTTTAATCTACCAAGCCTCCCACACCATGGTAGAATCCAAATAAGTTTTTTAGTGGCATGTTAATGTAAGTATTTATCATGAAATTTTTGTGTGACCTTGAAATATTTTACATTACCTTCTTGTTAGGTGCACACTTCAACTATGAAGTTATCACATATACACAATATAATAAATATCTCAAATATTTTAAAGCCTAATCAAACTAATCACATCAAAATAAATCTTAAAAACTAAATAACAATAAACCTCAATATCCTCCAAATTCAAAGTTAACCACTAATGTTTTATAAACCATAATTAATCTTATCTCTTTTAGCAATGAAGAAAACTTGATTAACATTCATGAATTATGTTGTATCATTAATAAATTCTCAATCTCTTAGGTCAAATTGGCCTGAAGAGCACTTAGTTCACATGCCTTAGAAAAAATTAATTATAGGTTATATTGATCCTAGAGCTTATACAAATATTCATACCTATCATATGAGTCCAACTTCACTTTCAACCTACTTAAAAACTATTAGTAGAGGTTCCTGGAAAACCATTAGAACGTGCTAAAATTTATTTGTGTGATGTAGACTAAAGTTTGGAAATAAAGATAAAATAAATGGACACGTCACATATTCATTCTTAATAGAGTTATAGATTATTCATTAAAATGTAGACTTGAAGATAAAAGAGCTTTCATTATTATTATCTAATTAAACATATTTATACAAAATATAATTCAACTACACACAAAACAAGTATAAAATACATTTACAGAACCATGAATCAATCTCTTTATTAACTTAAATCATTTGGAACTATTTCCCTTTAAATAATATCACTATTTAAAAACTTACAATTTTTTGTTGCTTCAAATTATGACATTACATTTCTTCCTTTAAAGGAGTAATTTAATATTATATTCTATTTTGATATACAAACATAAGTTTAATACATACAAAATTATATAAATTACACAAAATTTTATACATCACACACTTGTCATGCATTTAAACTCTTCAATTTTATAGTCTTAAGCCTGCTTCCAATAATTCCCTCCACTTAAATAGTTGTCTCATCCCAAGACCAAGTCATAGTAAGTGTGGCTACTACTAGAGATAGTATAATTATGTGTGCCTATGGTTTGGTCTAGCAACACTACTTTTAGTGACCGCTCAAGATGTCATTTACCAATGTTAACCTCTTATACACTACTTAGCTACCCTTTCATGTTTTCAAATGATTAGTATACCAATCTACTACCCTTATGGGTTTTTAATAGATTGGCATAACCAAGAGGCTGTCATTTATGGGTTTTCAACCATATTTGCCCCATTCCTAATGCTTATGGCTATCCCTACCTTAAAACTCTTCAAAATTTAAAAACTAAAAATTATGCAATACCTAAACATATGCAGCAAGCATGGAGTCCACTTCTAAAACTAGAGGAGGCTATGATAAATGTGTGACTAGTGTTATGTCATAGTATGCTACCACTAAATAAGATGGAATTGTATAAACCATGGCTAAAGATGATGTAGCTATGTATTTAGGTGTTGGATCTTGTGTCTATGTTGGTTTGGCCACATTCCTATTTTTAAATTCTTGTGGGAGCTGAACTAATAGGATGGATTATAGATCATCAATAAGCATATAAATAAAGATTTCTAGGTGTGAAAGATATTAATTAAACTATTTCCAACTATTTTTTATTAACTAAAGCATCATGGACCCTTAGATCAAAATGTGAAACAAATATTAGAACCACAAGATTGCATGCATATCTTCATCCTCTAGATTGGAAATAATATCCATATTATGTAGGAACTTTAGATAAATGTCTTTCAACATTTACTCTAGTCTTTCTCCATATTGTTGGGTTTGTATGCCAATGAATGTGTTACAAAGCAAATCATTCTACCATGTAGTCATATTCTTCATAACCTTGCCTCTTGAGTTAAGAGACTCATTAGGCATAACATCCATTAGATCTAACATGGCCACTTGATATTCCATGATGGTTTTGGCCTTATTATCTTTTGATAAATATGATTGCACCTCACCCAATGAATCCCTCAACTCTTATTTTTAGTCTGGCATACTATGATAAATTTGGGTGGCTTATTGTGTAATGGTGTCTAACACCTACTCATACACTTCAAGGAGATGGAATAACATTTATATTTCAACACTCAAGTGTTTCCACTTGAAGGAGTTTAAATTTATACATAGCCACCCAATATTTGGTGAGTATAGAAAGAAACTCTAAATTTTTTATCTTTAAACATAACCTAGTCCCCTAAGACTTGGACCACAAACATTGGACAACTATCATCTATGATGAAATGGGTCTTGTCCAACTAATCATGTAGATTTATGTTTTCATCACTTAGTTGGAGGTTGTCCTATTCCATATAGAGATTCTTATACACTATGGACTCTTGAACTTTAGTTGCTCCCTCAACCTACTTTATCAATGTTAGTTGGGTCACATCAAGTGATGCCTCTTGGCTTGTTGTGGTCAAATAAAAATAAGTCATAGTAGTTGTGGTTGGAGTTGTTTGGTGTCATATTTTCACAACTAGGATTATGAAAGTTATTTGTCATGGGGGAGGGGATGGTATGTCCCATAACCACTGGCTAGTTTTTTGAGGTATTTATTGTGACACCTATTCTTTTGTGCCTCCCAATGATGATATTGAACCTTGAAATATACTATAAGTTTGTAGAGAATCAAGATTTAGTTTTTATTTAAGCTCATTTTTTGGCTTCATAGGTTGGTTTAGATACTTGGTCTTTTGAGTATCGATTAGGAATTTAGTGTCTTTTTTAATTCTAGACCTTATTTTTCTAGCCTTTGTTGCCTCTTCTAATTGTTTCATATATTACTTGGCATTTTTCTCTTTGTAATTTTTATCTCCCTCTTTTTCCTTATTTCATATGCTTCTATATGTTTCTCCTCCTCTACCTTGGTTGTTGCATTATCATAAACCTTCTTCATATGTGTCTCCTATGATGGCTTATCATCTTGTTCATTTTATTTCCCTCTAATTATTCTTATTTTTATTTCTTATTGCACTTCTCTTTTTCACCCTGCCTCTTTTTTTTTTGTGCAGTTTCTTCTTCCTCTTTCATCTTCTATATATCAACTTATTTTTTCATTTTTCTTCTCCTCTACATCTTATTTGTTTTTCTATTCTTCTTATTCTTATTTATCCTTGTTCTCATATTCTTCTTTCTTATTTTTTTTCCTTTCCTCCTTTCTACCCTTTTTCTCATCTTCTTTTTGAACCTTATCTTGCTCTACTTTGGCCTGTGTTACTTCTTATTATGCTAATATGTCCTCTTATTACAAATTATTTGGGGAAAGGGAATATCAAGGGGATAAATGGGTTGAATGAAGTGGTGAATGTTGAGTGGAAGTGGAAGGAGAGGAAGTAACCATTGTGTGCCTATTAACTGGAACCTTTGAATGGGTAGGTGGAGCCAAAACATTTTTCATGCACTTATAAGCACAAACCATCTCAATAGGATATTGTTATGATAATTTTTATTCTATAAATTTAATATCTGCCATCATTTGTGGTGTGAAAAAGTAGACCATGTGCTATGAAATAGATGGAGAGGCCATCGACATCATGTACATTTTGGGTCTATGCATTAGCAATTTTTGAGGACTTGCTTGTTACTTTGTGCCTTGAACTAACTTTGGTTATGGTTGGGTAGCTTGCACTACAGAGGATCTTGTTCCAATTACACCTTGAAATATGGATATTATTTTGTGTTTACTCTCTTCTTCCTCTGTGATAATCTCAACTATTATGGAAATAGGATGTGTATGAATGTCAACCATTAGTATTTTTAGGACATTGTTACACACTTGGTGAATATACACTACTTTTCAGAATAAAAATTATTTTTATTCCTCCTCCTCATATAGATTTATTCCTATGTCTTCCAATATATACTTATATACTTATACTTAGATCACACCAAACTATGTGAGATCATTTTCTACACCAATATTATTCATATTTGTGCCTTTGGTGTAGGAGTTAGTGTCATGAGTCTTCCTCTTTAGTGGTGGAGGTGGTATTTTCCTCTATTTTGGTACCTTATTTTTATTTTTAATAGTTTGTGTTAGGTCTATATATGTTTTTGTTAGTTCTTATTCCTAGGATTGCACTTCTATTTCTTGGTGTGCTACTAATTATTTTGCTTTGAGGGCCATGGAATGTATAGATGCCATCATTATTGCCAATAAGGATTATTTCCTTATAAATTTCAATTTTGTATCCAATATGATGATGAAGAATGGAAATGAGATGTGTGATGTTTTGGATAGCCCAAGAAGTCACACTTTCACTCCATCATGAATTTTTGTGATTTCTATGTGGGGTGAAAAATAATATATCACATTAGTGGGCACCCTAGGGTGTGATGAAATGAGCACATATAATTCAATCCACCATTGATTGAAGCTACCCAAATATGCATAGTACTACCTTATTCTAGTCCAAGCTAGATTCTTCAAGGTGGTTGTAGGCCAAAAATCTCAATTCACTACAATAGAACCATCAAGATAATTCGATTGGGTAAAGTAGATAAATATTACTAGGAACTAGTATTGTAAAGTTTGTGATGCATATGAAACACTCTTCTCCAAATTTTAAATCAATTCAATCACTAAGAACTCTTTCCAATTGAAATTCTCATCTCATCTAGATAGATCATGTGATATGAAATATTGATGACCCTTTTTATTACTTGGCATGAAATTTTAGTGGTATACCAAAATATGCATGAAATATAGTTAGAGAGTAGTCACATTACGGCATCTTATACTTAATCAAGGGTGATTCCCTTGGAACCTCTAGTGTAGTTTTCCCTAGTGTCTAAGTGAATCAGATGGCTCTTGGTTTTTTATCTAAGAGGGATTTGATTTGGGTCGAAATCTAGTTTCCCTCACCATTGTTGATTTGTTGATGAATATGGTAACATCCTTGGACAAGGTTATTCCCCCCTCATGATAATGACTTAGCAACATAATCACCACCTCATCAAGTTGTCCAAAATTTGGAACCTTTATTAATCACTCTACGTTTAACCCTCACAATTAATGTTGCACAGTTAAGGCCCCTAATTATGTAGAAATGACTAGATATAATACAAAAAAATTATATCCATTATATCTATGAAATCAAATAGGTCAAGGTCATGATACCTTATCTTCTTAAATGCAAACCCTATCCCCATCTTCTCCTTTTGTGCATCATGAAATGGTATGAAGAACTCTGATTGACTCATTATTAAAATGTTGTAGTGAAAAATTGGATGTTTTTGTGCTTAGATAAATGTCTCAAGCTCATATCACAAAAGGTTATTTATGCTCTAAGAGGTTTGAGATGTGTTGAACTCTATGTGGCCTATGTTTATATGTATTTTATTTTTTCCACTCATCTGTCACTTTGCATTGAATTATGTTGAACTATTTTTCATGACATTATGCTCTTAGTTTAAATGTCATTAGTTCTTGTGATGTGACATCTTCACTTTGATGGATAGATTCATTGTTTTGGTTTATGTAATTATTTGATATGAAACATCACCTTTATTATTCTAAAACTTTCCTTTATTGAACATTACCTGAATATGACACCTTGATCTACTTTGGGAAAGGTGTAATCTTTGAATTGATTTGTCATTAACTATTTTTTGAGTGACCATTTATTATGTATACTCCATACCCCTTTTTTAGTGCTTCATTCATGGCCTTTATTTATTGACCCCATGTTAATCATGCATTGACCATTCTTCATATTAGTTTTCCATCACTTGACTTCTCTTTTTCATACTTTGTAGCTTTTATCTTTTTATTCTATGTTCTGATTTCCTATGATATAGAGATCACACTATACACAACTACACTAAAAACCTACAAAGAGAAAATAAAACTATAAATAAAATATAAACCCTAAATACATGATCCTAATCAACACCCACTCCATTTTTATCATGAGATTAATAGAGATCATTAGAAGTAAGGCTTAATCATATATCCATTTACATACCCTAGGAGGATGGTTCCTTGAAGGTCCCTTATCACTATTATTCCTTGTTATAATACTTTATGGATGACATATTGTCCTTTCAACCAAATGTGAATTTTACCTAGATATGCATGAAATTTTTATTATACAATAATACTATTTACTTTGGATAAAACTCTTTAGATCATAGATTAAGATATACCCCAATTTTTTATTCTACTTATTTATTTATTGTGTCCAACTCACTCTCCATCTCATTTCCTCCATGTCAATTATATCTATCAACCTTTCCTAAATTGATTCATGGTTTCCCAATTGTATTATCAATTTGATTTGAAGACTAGGCACTGTATTCTCCATGGGCATAAATGTTTTTAGTCTATAAACCAACTAGAAAGGGGAGAACCCTACTACACATTTATAATTAGTCACATATTCCCATAGGATCATATGAATTCAATCCTCCCAATCACATCTCTACATATTACAAAAAGGTTAGCATATTCTCAAGTACTTTGTTGGATGATTCTACCTACCCATTAGCTTGAGGATGATAGGATATGCTCTTATGGTGTGATATCATAAATTATTTTATCAAGGTTTTGATATTTTTATTAAATAAGTGTGTTCCTCTTTTTCTAAATAAATTTTGTGAACATCTAAACCTTTTTATGATCTTATCATAAAATAATTTATTTGTGTTTCTAACACTACAACTTCATGTCACAATAACTTCTACCCTTTTATTAAAGTAATCTGTCACATTTATTATATATCTATCATGACTATATTTTTGTGAAAAATTTGTAGGTCCTACAAATTCAATTCCTTGTTTATTAAATGGTTGTACTCCTAACATTAGGTTCATATGAATTTCATCCCTTTGATTCGACCTTCTTATTCTTTGACAAACATCATAGTCCTTTGAAAATATATGCACAAACTAGAATAAAGTAATAATCTAGTTTTTAATATCTTCTTTGTATATTCTCTTGTAAAGTGTCC
Organism: Torreya grandis; assembly: GCA_037957365.1. NCBI lineage: Eukaryota > Viridiplantae > Streptophyta > Pinopsida > Cupressales > Taxaceae > Torreya > Torreya grandis. The sequence goes on from JARHVA010007572.1 coordinate 626,182, forward strand.
TCCTAAAACTCCTTAATGTGATTCTTCTATTAATTTGGATCTAGGCTACTCTATGTAGCATGTCATTCTTACCTATATTGTATAGAATCTCATTAATAATGATAAATGGTATATCTTGTGTGATCAGCTAATTTTTAGCTTTCTCAACATAATGCATAGGAAAAACTTCTTGTTCCAATAAATTGGCTATGTCATCCATATTCTATGGAATCACAGAGACTCTGAATAAGTGTACATTTGGTGACTCATATTTAAATTCTTATAGGTCATCACCATTTATTATTTGGCTAAGATGATTTGGTCCCACATTCTATTTTCTTAGTTTCACATTGATCTTCAACTTAAATTCTTGGAATAATATCATCCACCTAGCATGAGATTATTCACTAGATATCATAGATATTTGTGATTTATAAAAAATTAAATGGTGTTGTTAAAATATAATGCATGAATTTTTAAAGTGAAAAAACTATAGCAAGGGCATCTCACTCTATTGTATTGTAATTTTTATCTATTGCTAAAAATTTCCTACTTCTAAAGTGAATGTGGTGATTCAAAAATTCATCTCCTAGTTGAGCCAATACAACTCCTACTAAAATTATTAAAGCATATACATGCACATGAAATGTCTTACTCAACTATAGAAACACCAATATTGGGGTTATTATTAACCTCTTTTCTAAATCCACAAAATATGCTTATCACTCAATAGTTTAATCAAACTTAGTATCTTTATATAGTAACTTATCCATTGGGGCATATGTGGTTTTTAACCCTTTGATGATCTTGTGGAAAAATCTATATGCAATGGAAAATGCAACATATCTATAAATAATTCCTAACTTAGAGAAGATAAATCCTACTTAAACTTTTGATTGTAGATACATTAATCATGACCAAGATGGATCTTCTAGACCTATCCAAGGGATCCATTACCATAATAATATCAATAGGGAGGGTTACAAAGCCTCCAGTTAAACAAAACTATGAAATTACCCTAACTAGGCCCTATGTTTTCATATTCACCAAACTAATAATATGTCTAATCTAGTGCTTACCAAAGCTTGTGGCACAAAGTGGGGGTAATAGAAATTAAAATTAAACATACATATAAGACATATACTCATGTCAATGTCTATGGAATACTAATACATGGGAGAAAATTACAAATGCATATCTATCTGCACTTACAAAGAAGGAATAAAGTTATAAATACTTACCTTTGAAGATGAACCTATTTAGCTTAAATCTCTCCCTTGGCCAAGGTGTTTCACAAAAGGTTGTTGTGGTATGTAAGGATGATAAGGATAAATCAACTCTAGGAGACACAACCTATCAATGAATCCAAAAGACAAGATCCTTATCTCCAAAGAAAGTATGAAACCCTAAGTTATGCTTCTCAAGTAGAATGGTGGATAAAAAAATGTGAAATATATATATCTTCCTTTTCTCTTCTCTTAAAAATGATGAAATGAATGTGTTTATATAGGTAGATCTAACCCTAATCCTTATTAAAAGTTTAGGCTGATAAGGTTGACCCAATTGACCTAGTATCATTATTGACAAAAATAAATTAGGTCACAATCCAAGTCAGCGAGGGGCTGACCTAGACCCTAATAAGTTTTATCAATTAAAGGACAAGGTTGATGGGGCCAACAGTGTAATGTAAACCATCAAAAAGGGTTTTCAGCTAGGGAAGGGCTAATGAAGGTGGTAAATGACTAGAAGAGGGTGCAAAATAGGAGGCAAAGCTTAGGTAAATGTTTTTAGGAGATGGGTGTGTATATAGCAAGTGGTATTAAGGGACAACAATCTAATGAGGAACCAATGGTCTACCCACCCCTTTTTTAGTACACCCCTTAAGGCGTGCACTCAAAGATATTGAAACTTGATGGGTTATTAAAATATATAAAACATTAATAATTGATAAAGTTTGAAAATAGTGTGTATACATATGACCCACTTGAAGCTCATCACATGTCATGTAGGTGCACATGGGATGGTGCTTTGAGAAAAGAACATAGCAACACATAACATTGAAGCTAAATAAAGTGCAGTAAGGAGAAAATAAGATAAATGAAAGCATAGAATTGAAAAACACATACCTTTACTTACCTTAGTATTGTAGATAAATAAGGAGATGCAAGAAATGTGAAGGTGTCTGATGTATAGAACATTAGGTGAACCTATAGATATTAGAAAAAAAGAGCAAAAAATCAAAAAAATTGCAACATGGAAATATAATAGTTAAAAATATTCTCTATGATGTTAGGATTTTAGAACATTTTATGATTTGGAAAAAGAGTTAGTAGAGACAAAGATATGATCAAAATAATAAATTTGATAGTAAATAGTTAAAAGGTAAATAGTTTGGAATAGTAAATATAAATAGGGTAAAAAAATAATTCATTTGTCATTTTTACTATTTTGATAAAATAGAGCTCTAAGAGACCCAATGTGAGATCAAAGAACCATCATGGTGATGAGATGAAAATTGAGATAGAGAGGACCCATAGTAGTTGTAGCAAGTGCAACACAGGTAGGCAATTAAAAAATTTAAATTTTGGAATATGTTTATTTGAAATTGAGTAAATTATAGAAAATTGACTAGTAGGCAAAATATAGGCACCAAAAGGAACCCTAGGAAATTTTTAGGGATAATAGGGGTAAAATAGGGTATTGGGTAAGAAGGAACTAAACCAATAAATGCTCAAGGAATTTATGGTAATTGATCAAAAAGTTGTCACTATGGATGAACAGGGTCAACCAAGTTGACTAAGTCTACAAGGTGAAAGAAAGACAATAGGATAACTACATAGGAGTATGTTGATTTATTTGGCTAAGGGAGGGGGAAAACTATATAGCAGTGGCTTGATTTAGTTGGTTTAAGAAGGCCAATGTAGTATTACAAGATAAAATATGGCCTATTTAGTATAGCAAGCACAAAGGTGGCTGGTTAGGCTAATTTAATAGAAATTTGATAGGGTTGATTTAGTATCCCAAATAAAGTATAGGTCCAATTTAGTATTTAATAGGTTGATTCTATAGAAAATGGAAAAACTAAATCAAACTAGTTGAGTGTTATGAAATTTTAAGAATGTATTTTGATTATTAATGACATGGATATCTAATACATCCTTTGTTGTTTGATATTTTGTAGAGATGCCAGAGATATTAGTGATTGATCGATGTGTTATGGCTATCAGACTTACTAGAGTGGTTGACAAATGTGGATAGAGTGACAATAGCTACACTAGGTCGGGAGGTATTATAGAGATAAAATGTATCCCATTGAGTGTTGATCTTATTATCATGTTATTTAGATCATGGGAATGATTGACCAACACTTTTTAATGGGTGGTGTATGGGGATATCATAAAGGTGGGTATCACACTAGAGGGTATCCATGCATTTCTTGGACTACTGATAGGAGGGACATCAGTGATTATAAGGACACCAAATGACCTTGAGGAAAGATGAACACTAGTCAAGTGGGTGATATGCTTGGATAAGATATACCTAGGGTTGAGGGTTAGTTTATTTGATGTATATATTGTATAGATTTTGGACATCTAAAAGGTCATTATTAGACTTGTGACAACACAATTATTATGTCATAAGCTAGATGGCAAGGTACCACTATATGTGATAACTTTGTATCAGTCCATTTTGAATCAAGGGTGTTATATGATTTTGGGTCTATCATCTAGGTCTAGCTTATATATGATATGTATGGGATGTTTCCTAGAGGTTAAAAGACCATAAGACTAGTAATGTTGATTAGTGCATGGATATATGAGATATTCCCTATGTATCATCCAATTGGGTTGCCCCATGTGGTTGATGATAAGTTACCTCGAGTGACTAGATATAGGTAGGACCAAGTAGCATGGGATGTGCCCCATGTTCTATTGCTATAAATTATCACATGAGGAGAGATTTTGTGGCATCTATACACACATATTTCTATTGTTTGGCCTAGTTTGGGGATTGTAATGATAGGGCTAGCTCGAGTGTATATCATGGGCCACTTTTTCTTAATGGATAGATCCACAGTCGGTGACACACTTACTATGGAAGTTTAGAATTCCACACCTAAATTATCCTCTAGTATTGCCTATATTTTGGGCATGACATGTTAGAGATATAAATGGAAGAGGATGAGGAGGAAATCTAATTGAGATAATATTGATCAGGTTGTGACAGTGAGATCATGGACTAGTCAATCATAATAATAAGTGATCAAAGGAAGAGAGTACATAGATGTTGATTTAGGGTACAATAGGTACCATAAAGAGCACCAAAGTAGGAAAAATAGTGACCACCTCAATCACATCATAAATGGAGACACCATTAGTGAGAGCAAGCACAAATGATGGTTGTTTCATAAGATGACCTGATAGTCAACCCAGGATAGAACTAGACGATTGAGGCACCTCTAAGGATAGGCTAATAGAATTTATGATTGGTTACTCTGGGCTTCACATTTATAGGGATGAAATCAAAAAATGAGGTGCTCAAGGGATGAAAAAATGGAAATACCATGCTCAGTGGATGAGTAGATGGGGAGATGATAGTGGGTGACACCATGAATGGTGAGAAATGTTGTAATTTTAAGTTTTAACATAAGATACTAATTGCATGTGATTATAGTTGATAGATAGAGATATATATGTGATCTAATATCTATCTATTTTTGGTTTTATATATCCATCAATAGATGAGGTCAGATGGGGATCCCTAGTCATGGTTTCACACCATGACATTTTGAATGGGGTGTTGGCACTATACGATCTCACCATGTTGGATGATCTTATGGTATTATCTAACCTAGCTTAGATAGGTTAGTTTAGACTAGGGAGGGAGGATGTGAGGTAGTTATAGATATGTGGGGATGGATTTTATCCATTGGTAGGGGTGGGAGTGGGAAAGATGCAGGCTTGATAATCCTTGGCTTAGGAGAGAAAATCACATATGGATACCACATTCCATCTTGGATAGGTACAAGCCTAGGTGGCCAACCTATAGGGATAGGTAGCAGGATTGATATCTCAAACTACCTCATTATAGTGTACCATCTAGATAAGATAGTCCTAGGCATTTATGGGCAGTGTGGCTAAGCCATAGGATCATTATTGAGCCTAGTCGTAGAGCTTGAGCTATGTATTTTTGTATGTTATACCATGTACTATATAAAACACATCATATATAGAGATATATTAATTTGATCTCATGAGTTGTATTTGGTTGGGTTTGTTAATGCATGGATATATTTTTTTTTATCACATGTATTTTATTATTTGTTGTATATGCTATGGGAAATATATGTGGAGTTTTTTATTTTCTAGCATTATGTAATACGCATGCATGGTTAAAAAGAAAAAGGCATAAATTATTTTGGAAAGTATAATTAATTAAACATAAATGCACTAAACACTATATCATGATGAGAAATTTGTAATAATAAAATATTACTAAATATAATAAACCAAAGAGGTTAAAATGGATAAAAAAATATTTTTAAACCATGAAAATATTTGCACCAAATCAAAATAAGTAAAATCACACTATATCATGTTGGGAAGTATGAAAGTAATGTAATAAAATGTAGAGCACATGAAAGATCAAAGGGTATAAAAACAAAATAATTAAGTCAATCAATCATACCAAATCACATTGGGAAGTAGAAAAGAAAAACAAAGTTGGAAAAATGAACATAAATTAATCACACTAATTCAAGCTGGGAAGTATGAAAAATTTAAGAAAAAGTGTTGTATTCTTACATGCAATCAAAAAATAAGAAGATAAAAATGAAATATCAATTAATTAATCTTAAAACATAATATATCAAGATGGGAAACATGTCAATGATGTGTAACTCATAATCAATCACAACTTATCTCAAATTTGACACATGTAATTTCATTATGACTTGGGTATTAGAAAATTTTGTGAGGAAGGCCAGGTCCTATCCATGGTCTTACATTGAAACTCACAAAGGGAACACCAATGAGGTGTAAACAATGGGAAAAATATGTTAAAGGGGATGTTTAGAATGGTAATTTGGTAATTTGTGAGGAAGGCATGATCTTATCCATGGTCTTACACTACAACTCATAAATGGAATCCCTAGGGGGGAGTGATCAGTGAACAAAAAAATATTTCTCAAGGGGAATATTATGATGTCGAAAATGAAAGAGGGAATCTATAAATCACAATAGGCATCTATGATAAGACCTTAGTAAACATGAGGAACACTAAGGACATAGAAAGACACTAAGTAACTAGTGACTATCAATATACAAAGGATACATGTTCGTAAAAGACAAAAAGCTATGTAGGAAAATAAGTGAGGTAATAATATCAATTCATTTTGATTTTTTATTTTATTTTTTGAACAATGAAATTACAATGGACCTACCTTCCCACAACATGTTCCCTGTTTCTTAGGACCTCTTACAGAGCCATTGATCTACTACAAAGATTGGGTGCTTATGTGATAAAGTAGGTAGCACTACAATATTTTTTTATTCTCCTTTCCTAATCTACTAGCCTGCCATACCCCAATGGACCTTGACTCTATCATGAGGCTAGAAATGGAGTTTGATCTTTGATTATAAAAAGGCTATGTTCTTAGAATTATGTCTTTTAGTGTGATTTGACTTTTGAATTTTTTAATGTTGCCTTTTGTTTCGATTGATTTGGCTTTTGAATTTTTATGAATTTTAAGATTCTTCCTCCATAAAAAATTAGAATTACCAATCATGAGAGACAAAGTGATACACATAAATTAACTTTCGACTTTGGTTAAATTAATCTAAGTATCCAAATACATGACTAAATAAAACACTTAGGCTTAACTATGAACTACCATGTTATCTTAAGTTTCAACCATGTGTATGCTTAGTTTTTGAAAGGAGATAAAGAGAATAAAGTGAGAACCCATATGGATCAATAAAATGAGAATATAATGAGATGACTTGTTGCTAACTAATCACATGGTAAAGAAGGAATAACTAAGGGGAGTGAGGTTTCTATAACCGAGTCACAATAATGATTATCTAGGTTATAGAGATAAGGTAGAAAATAATCATGAGAAAATAACAAGATATTCATGGAAATAAATGAACATATAAAATATTAAAAAATCATGCAATCATGAAAAATAGTCCATAAGAGAACATAAGGAAGGAAATGACACCATATTAAACATGTAGTGTGAAATATAAATAACCATGTAAGATAGATAAGACTTTGACACAATGTCAACTAATATAAAGTAGATAAATGTAAATTTGGAGCACACGTCTAATATAAAATGAAGAAATAAATGCAATAACACCATGTTGCATTCCTAAATACTAGTATATTTGTCCATAGACATTGTCCATAACATCTGATAAATCTCTATGAATATGGAATCTAACTTTAGCAAGGGTATCATCAATCTTTAAAGAAATCTAGTAAAATACTTCTCATTGAATCTCCTTGACAAAAAATGAAGGCATGCCTAAAGGATCATGCTCATGAGGGCCATCGTATATGGGATACTCAGGAGAAGGACTAGGAGTGGAATTTGTGGGACATGAAAGATTCAATAGTAGAGCATGGATGGAGAAACTATACATGGAGAAGAGGCCACAGGTGGGGGAACCATGAGGGAATAAGGGGGAACCTTCTTGCATATTTTACCTATGGGAAGAGGGAGAGTAGGTGAAATAATGGTCATGAGGTGATCCTTAAGGTGTTGTTAAAGGATACGGCAATTATCAGTGTGATTAGTACCACATTGGTGCCATAGATAATATACCTCTCCATATTTGTGAATATATTTAGGTAATAATTTTAGAGGTATAGCCTTATCTATAAGCTAAGGAAGAGTAAGATGAAAGATATTGATATATTATCGAAGCTTATAATAATACATGAAAGAATGATTACCCATGACATGGAATCAATAGATATGCATGTTAATAGAGTGTATGGGTGTACTAATAGGGGGAATGGAAATAAAATCCAATGAAGGCTCATATAATGTACAATCTCTAGTCTAATGACCAATAACTCTATGAATATCATAATATGTTTAATTGACCCATTGGGTGGATGAATGAGCAAGTTACAAGAAAGGGAGCAAACCATCACCAAGGGAAGGTGGGGCTGATGGAGAGACTAGACAAGGCTCAACTGAAGGAGCAAGAGGAACAAAATTAGGTAGAGACTTAGTAGAGAGGGAGTGGGAATAGGATCCAAACTAGGCTCAACTAAGGTATGGGTGGGATGCACATAAGGTTAAAGGATAATAGTGAGCATCTTAGGGGTAAGTTGGCTATAGGAGTCTTGGTATCTATCAAAGTGATAAGGACTAGTCGCAGTATGGTCCTTAATCATGCTCCTAAGAGGTTATTCAAAAATTGGAGATGTGTACACCATCTCTACCCTATGAACAAGAGTAAAAATGCTAAAATTAGGAACTACATAAGATGGAATGTGATAAGATAAATGGAGACACTAAAATAAAGAAGTCATAATGAATGATTTCATCATCTTGAGCCTGAACAAGACCTCCTAGAAATGGGTCATCTAAGGTATAACCATCATCATATTTGGGTGTATGAAGATCAATTACACAATTAGGGATTACCTTTTCATCAGAGGTGGCATGATGAATAGAGTGGATATTTTTAGTTAAGACTACATGTATGTCATCATTAGGTAAGTGATGGGAACATGGCTTCAGAGAAGCTAGAATTTGGGAAATGATATGAGGAGAGATATCAAAGGTTTTTATCTTGATATTTATCTCATCAAGCTCATCATCATAAAAATCTAAGAGGTTAGGTGGTATGTTCCCAATGATTTTAGGGTGACCATGGTAACATCATGTAGAGTTGATAGGGAAGTTAAATTGTTGGGATTCATGGAATAGAACACTTGATAAGGTTTCAAGGGTTATAATTTTGAATACACCATAGTCTTAGAATTATTTAAAATTATAAGGGTTAGTATTTCCTTTAATCTTATATATTTCACCATTATGAGGAAACTTGATGCATTGGTAGTCAGAAGAGGTAATAGCCCTCATGCAATGAGTCCATGGCCTGCTAAGCAAGATGTTATAGGAGAGAGAAAAATTGAAGATCATAATCTTCACTTGAATTGTGATAGGTGGGATGATGATAGGGATCCATACACAACCTACGAGAGGTATTTCCCTTTAATCATAGCCTTGACATGTGTTACAGATAGACTTAAGATTACACTCAGAGTATCCAAGGGTTTTAATAAAATTAAGAGAGGCAACACAAGTAATTTAACCCTTATCAATCAAGGCATGCTTGACTTAGATGGCATTGATTTGAATTAATATGAAGAGGGGATGATTATCTACATGAATTAAAATATCATCAGGAATCATAAAATCAATGGGGAATTTGAGGGAAAAAGAAGTGTCCATTGTTTCATCAACATGTATAGACATCTCAGTGCATTATTGTAAAATGTTAACATCTAATCCAGATATGGTGGCTTCATTTCTTGCTAGGGGAGGATGAGGGATGTTCATTTTGAATAAGAGTTGAATAAGAAAATTAAAATGATGTGGGGAAGTCCACATGAGTTCAAAAAATGGGATTTGAGAAGGGAGATTAGTAAGTTCAGTGATAAGATCCCATTTATCATAACCCATAAGGGGACTACCAAAGAGAGTTGCATAGTGTTGGAATACCTCCTTAAAAAGAAGAGTAGAAGTACATGTAAATTTGTGTTGATAGGATGTGAGAGATTTAATTGGAGGATAAGATAGTTGACTATCATGAGAGGATAAGGTGGTTGATGCAGATTTGGTTGGAGATAGATTTGAAGAAGTAGTATTAGAAGGTTGAGTATTATTGGTGATGGGTAAAGAGGTTGGAGGAATTGTATAAATGGAATGAGAAGTGTTATATGATGGAGGTGGTGGAATTGGTTCATCAAAAGAATCTTTCCCTAATTCTATTAGCTGAATTGGGGAAGAATCTTGGATAACACAAAAAGTGTGAGATGATTGGTGAGTGTGGTGTTAGGAATCAGTGGATAGCCAAGCACAAAATTAACTCATGCATAGAGAATAATGAGGAGCCAAATATAATATATTTTTTCAACACAACTAATATTCTACACATTGATATATTTTGATTAATTAAAATCATCTCATGAGGTTACATATATATAGGAATATCATCTTATATCTTCTCCACTGATTTCTTACCTGAAATATCTCTGATATTATCTCATGTGAATTATATAACTAAGAAAACCTATTAAGATATATTGTTATAATAAATAATAATATATCTTAATAATACAATATTATAACTAATGCAATATTACCATATTAACCATATGGTTATAGCTAACTAATATTCACTTCTTGGTAAATCAATCATATCTATTATTTACTATCCCATAAATACTTACTTTTACCTAATGTGAAAACTATTCCCAACATTCCCCCCCATAGTTTTTACATGGTATAATATATCTCTATTTTTTAATTGTATCATGTTTCACCTCTGTGTGTTCATGATATTCATACATACATGTGCCATCACATATCTCTCCCTTCGCACTCAGTTGCAGTTGGTTTTCACAGGTTTACCAATAACCTTCCAAAATTGTTTTCGCAGGTTCACCAATAACCTTACAAAATGGTTTTCATAGGTTTACCACTAACCTTACAATATGCTTTTCATAGATTTACCACTAACCTTTCATCATTATTGCTACAATACTTTCTATATCTACATTTTCCAATGTAAATATACAAAAGGGCTACATGGGAATATCATAAGAGAATAGGTATATACTTAGATTCTTATTTACAACACACAATAGAAATGCAAAACACACCATACTAAAAAACTAAAATATAACACACGACACACATCACCAAAACATTGATGTGGCCCCATCATTGGTGACTGATGAGAGGTCACTGAAAGACCTCCTTCCTCTATGTAGCCTCCATCCTCCAATAATGGTACTTACTCATAAACTAGTGAAACTAGTGACAACCTTGGTACCTTCAAAAATGACATGTTTAGTGAGTTATCATGGCAAAACAAGATGTACAACTATCTAGATTTCTTTGGATGTAATAATAAAAATTTTTTTGTGATTAGCAAGCTTAGATGCCTCTTAAGCCAATTTCTCAAAGATATCATTAATAAAAGAATTTATTATATGCATACCTTTGCTATAAATATCAAGATCTAGGTGTACCTATTTTAACACCTTAAATATATAGATCTTATAGGTTTCTTCATTTTGATCTATCTTTTTCTTATTTTTGTCTTTTATTTTACTCAATTTATCCATTATGGCCCTAGACCAAACAGGACATCAGTTTTCACTGATAATGCATCCGTACAAACAATATGAAAAAAATTTCCTAATAATCACCTAAATAAGACTAACATGCCTTTGAAAAATATGACACATTTAAAAATTGACTCTTTTGACATAGACACAAAAAATAATTTTTCAACTCATTTTTTCAACATGACTCGATATACTTGACTCTAAATAAAAATTTGATAAAAATGACTCTTTTTTAAAAAATTGACTAAATTTTGACAATAAACCCAAATAGATAAACACATGACTAAACAAATAGAATTTTTATATTTCACATCACTAACTCATAAAACTAATGACTCAAAAATTAACTATGATCACTAAATAAAATATTGACAACCATTACTCTCAATATATATATTTTTTCTTTTAAATTGAGAAGACTAAAAACAAGAAATGACACGACTCTCTTTTTTTTAATATATATATATATAGTGACATTATGTTTTTTAAATAACCAAATAATGACACGTAAAAATAAATTGAATCAACTAAACAACTTAATAAAACATTAACTAAAGATAAAAAAGGAAACTATTGACTCAAAAAAAAACTACAAGAACAGAACTACAAGATTTGAATCGATGACTTCGAATTCCTATTAATAATTGGATATGTACGCATGGAATGCATATGGATGGTCAATTATAAGGAAGACAAAACTTATGCATGTATTAAGGTGATTGCCTTTGATTATATTTTACATGAAGCACCACATAAATCTCCCGATCCAAAATTTGGCAATTGTTTGCTCTACAAACTTCATATGATGTTGATAAATAAATGAGCCAATTCATAGGTGAAACCTACTCAATATTGAATTTAAGAAGTCTTATTTCTATGTCATTATTTTTTGGTTGATTTTAGTAGCAAAAACCATGTACAATATCCTAAATGTCCATAACCTTAAGTAGTTTGTGAGTCGCAATGGTGAACAACAATTATGTGATCTGGTAGATAATATCAACTAGGAAATATTATGGAGCAGAGATAAGTAGAATAATAGTGATAATAGATATTTTAAGATGATGCCTCAATAGGATTGAAAACATACAAAAGATATTACAATGTTTCAATCATTGATTCACACGGTATGAGCTTGGTGTGATCTTAATGCAACGTACTTCTATATTGTGTGACATCAATTAATCAACTACACAAGATTAATGCATACTCACATATTTATGCTTGAAACCAAGATCAAATATGAATTTTGTGATATATTTCCACAAAATTATATAGTTAAAAATATGACTGATCATTGGGCTGATATGTTTTTTCCTTTATAGTCTCTCATCTAAACCCCATAACCGGTGCAACATCAACCCACTCTAATACCACTATTAGGAATCAATGGAGAGCCAAGCATAGAATTAACTCATGCATAGATAATAATAGAGAAATGAATACAATAGATTATTTCAAAATAAATAATATTTTACACACTGATATATTTTGATTAATTAAAATCTTCTGTGAAGTTACATATATATAGGAATAACATCCTATATCTTCTCCACTGACTTCTCACCTAAAATCTCTCTGATATTCTCTCAAATGAGTTATATACCTAAGAAAATCTATTAAGATATATTATTATAACAAATAAAAATATATCTTGATAATACAATATTATAACTAATGCAATATTACCGTATTAACCATATGGTTATAACTAAGTAACTAATATTTACCTCTTGGTAAATCAATCATAGTTACTATTTAATATCCCATAAATACCTATTTTCACCTCATGTGAAAACTATTCCCAACATGTGGGTGGGATGAGAATCAATGAAGGCAACTGCCCTTCACATATTTGTCATGTTTACCACATTATCTTTAGGAGTTAGGTATATAAGACTATTAACATTATTGGTAGAAGGATTAGGCTTATCATTATTGTCTTGGTGATTTGGAAGAGGAGATTTGTAGATGATTAGATGAGCATTAGCCTGATTCAAATCTTGAGTTTTATTTTATGTTTTGTGATATTTGAAGCTAATGTCAGAGGCTTGTTTATGTTTATGAATGATATAATCATGGTCAAAATTGGGATCAAGGAGTAAATCCATAGATAAATTATGCAATTGCCTACAAGTCTCATGAGAATGACCCTAATTAACATGAAACCAAAAGAATTTATTTGGATCATACCATGATTTCATAGGGAAAGTGGGATTAATTTCTCATGGAAGAGGCCTTGGTAGATGTTTTTTTAATTATTTTGAGGATAAAGGCTTATGAATGTTGATTATACTTGAATAAAAGTGAGCATTAGGTATGTGATTTAGAGGGGAAGCTTGTTTCAGAGCATGGTCAAGAAAAATAGCTTGAATATTATGAATTGTATCATAAGAATCAGTGACACCATCATTATTAGCATAATGATTTTTATTTTTGATGAGCATACAAGTGCCCATAGAAGGTTGGGATGGCTTGAATTGATGCATGAATAAATATTGGCACTTGGCTTGGTCAATGGCCTATCTAAAGTTTATGGAGAGATATTTTGGGCCCTATATTTTAACAAAGGATAGAGAGCATTGGTAAATAGATGAAAGAGGTTATCATCTGCCATGTTTTGTTCACACTTGTTAGACAAGGTCTTCTACTATTTCATGAAATCTTGTGTGGTTTCCATCTCAATTTTCTTGCAATTAATAAAATGAGCCAAGGTATTTTCAAGGAGGTCACTAGTTTGAAACTCTTGGACTAGATATTCTAAACTAGTGATGGAATGAGATTTGATTTGGTTATACCAATCTAAAGCATCTCCAGAGAGATTTTTTGTTAAGATCTTGGTAGTGGCAAAAGTGTTTAACTTGACCCAATCCTTGTATAGATTTCTAAATGTTTTTAAGTGTAGGGTAAGATTGGTTGACCCATTATAGCTAGTTGTAGGGTTGATACCTCCTATATATATGTTAAAAATTTGAGGTGTAAGAGGTTTATTTTGAAGGTGTTTGATTGTTTTGTTAATAAGAGGAGGTTAAGGGATAAGATTGTAATAGGAATCTTGAAGGGGAGGTGGAGGGCATTTTGGTTTTACACTTCCCATAGAACCTATTGAGGGTGCTTTTGGAGATGTAAAAGATGATTTTGTATTTGCATCATTTGGTTAGAATTATTAGGTTGGAAAGCATTAATTTGGTTAAGAGTTTATAATAAAATTTAATGGGTTTGAATGGTTTTATTCATAGCATGTGAAGCATTAGCATTGGTATTAGTAGATTAGGTACTACTATGATTGGTGCCATATATGTTATTATTAGCTTAAGAGGATTTTTTAGCAAAGGAGGCACTATTATCATGATTTTCTTGGGTCAAAAAAGATGCACTGGTAGAAGGATTATAAGAAGGAACACTTTTTGGCATGAATACCCTAGGTATCAAATGATAAACTAGTGGAAGAATTGAGAAGAGTGGGTCATGTAAAAGTCCCACTAGATGTATAAACTACCATGTTAGTATAGATACTTGGCATAGAGGCGGATGAAATCAAAGAAAAAGGGGTCATAGTATGAGAAGGGGTCAAAAAAGAAGGAAGAGGTTGAGAGGCAAAGAATATATTTCCCCCAAATCCATGTGAGAATGTGGGGGAAGGTGAATAGGGTTCTTCTATTTGAACACTTATAATAAGGTGATAAATAGTAGAAAGGTCTTTTCCTCAATGTTGAGGAAACTCATTTATGAAGAAAAGCATTTATAGAGTATACTCTAATTCAGGCCAATCTTCTAAGGAGAAAATAGGATTTCAAACTAAATATGTATTAGAAGTCGTAAATTTTGTAGTGTGAGTGGCCACATGCACATTACTTTCATCTAGAGTAAGATCCACAATTTATTTATAGTAAAACCTATTGGGGTGGGTAAGGCTCATCATATCTATTGATTTCAACTTAGTGGTGTCCTCAAATAGGAAGTTCATGATTAGAGAGAAAGGTTAAGGAAGACTACAATGATGTAAAGATAAAGGCAAAAAATAAGATACAAAGTCATGCAGGTCGACTATGTTCTATAACCCAATTGGCAGAGAAGAATACAGAGCCATACAGGTCAACTCTATATTGTAGACAGGGGAATAAAACAAGATAATAAGGATACAGAGTCATGCAAATTGATTGTGTTATATAAGCTAGCTAGAAAAGAATAATATAAAGTCATGTAGGTTGACTTTGTATTGCATATAGGGAGATAAATTAGGCTGAGAAGGATACATAGTCATATAGGTCGACTGTGTACTACTGACAAGGGAAAATATATTATGTAAGAAATAATATCAACTAGAATGATAGTGCTCTAAAATAGGAGAAAATTTTCAAGATAAGTGAAATAAGAATGAAATAAAACACACAAATAATTGCATCAATGTGAGTGATCCAATTGGGGCATACAGAACAAAACCTTGCACCAATGTTAGCCAATGCAATTTTTTATAATACAACACACAATGATCAGAGAGTAAGCAATTAACTCAAAAGTAAATGCTAACTAAATGGTCATCTTAAGTGTTATTATATTATTAGAAGGTATTGATTTAAATATGATAGGAGAGTTGATAGAAAATAGGGAACTAGAAAAGCAATCTATGGATGGTTTTAGTATGTTTAGGCTGAAAGGCATATGTATTGGCAATCGTACAAGCTTGGTATTGGGTCCTATACCCTCACTTCATAGTCTTTTAATGATAATGGTGTTGGGTGTTTTACCAATATATACCATTAACCACATACTTATACTTGACAAGAAAACCAAGTTGGCTTCCCCCTTGGTGATGAAATCCAAGTAGGTAGGCCTTGGGAAGACAAGTGTTTAAATTTATTTTAAATTTTATGTGATTTGGTAGTATGTGAAAAATATTAAAATAGTGTAACTAAATATTAATTTAAAAACCACCTATTTTGACTATGTGAGTTATTTTAAACATGAAATCAGTTGAAAAAGGAAATGTGAATTAATTACTAGCAAGTAGTTGTTAATTCCTTGATTGAGAATAGTACAGAGTTAGTTCAGGTGACATTATATGCAAATAGTATATAATAGAGTCAACTAGGTTTCTACTATTCTATATAAGTAAGGTCTTTAAGAATAGAGTTAAACAGTTTGACTATGTCTCTCCAAAAGAAGATAGACTATAGACCTAAGTCGACCAGATCAACTTAGTTGGTTGTAGGGTTATAGTTTTGAAGATTACTAACTTGTGAAAAATAAAACTGAAGAAAGTATTAAAACAACAAAGAGTGGAAAGAGAGGAAATTTGGTGGGATTGAAGATGATTAATATTTCAAAATTTTATGTTGAAGTGCCTTAATTATTGCTTTCAAATTCTACAAACCGAGTCAACTAGTTCGACTAAGTTCTAAAAAACCTTTTATGCTAAATAAAAATAAAGAATAAGGTCAACCTGTTTGACATTGTTTATTAACCTATATAATGGAAAAAAGAATAAGATGAAAAAGTTGACATGTTTGACTGTGTATGCTAATTTAGAACTGAAAAAGAGTATTGTGTCGACTTGTTTGATCTAGTAACTTAAAGTTGATGAAGACCTACATAGATAGAACAAAATAATTTTGATGTGACTATGTGTTAAACCTATACATAAAAAGGTAAAATTATACCAAATGATTTGATACAGTACTATAAATATGGAAAAATATAATAAAATGACAAAAATGATAGCATGAAAGAAAACATGCAAGAGTTAGATTCATGTCAAGTTCACCAAAATGTATGCAATGGGAAATGTAATGGATCTATAAATAAATCCTAACTTAGAGAAGATAAATCCTACTTACACTTCTGATGGTGGATACATTAGATACTTGGGGTCATAATCAAGATGGATCTACTAGACCTATCAAAGGGATCCCTTACAAAAATAATATCACTAGGGAGGGTTCCAAAGCCTGAAGTCAAGCAAAACTATACAATAACCCTAATTAGGTCCTATGTTTTCATATTCACTAAACTAATAAAAAGTAAAGTCTAATCTAGTGCTCACCAAATATTGTGGTACAAAGTGGGGGTAATAAACATTAAAATTAAACATGCATCGAAGACATATACTCACATCAATGTGTACGAAATCCTAATGCATAGGAGAGAAGTAAAAATGCATATTTATCTACTCTTATAAAAGGGGAACAAAGTTAAGAATACTTAACTTTGAAGATGAACCCATCAAACCTCAATATTTCCCATGGCCAAGGTGATTTGCAATAGGTTTTTGTGGTATGTAAGGATGACAAGGATAAATCACCTCTAGGCTACATAACATATCAATGCATCCAAAAGACTTCTCCATAATACAAGATCCATATCTCTAAATAAAGTAAGAAACCCTAAGCTATGATGCTCAAGTAGAATGGTGGATAAAAAGATGCATAATATATTTACTTTCTCTTTTCTTCTCTTATAAATGACAAAATGGATGTGTTTATATAGGCAAATCCAACCCTAATCCTTTTCAAAAGTTTAGTCCAACAAGGTTGACCCAATCAACCTAGTATCGTTATTGATGAAAAAAATTAGGTCATGGTCTAGTTTGTTTGGGGCCGACCTAGAATATAATAAGTTTTATCAATTACAGTGCAAGGTTGATGGGGATGACAATGTAATCTAAACCATAAAAAAGGGTTTTAGGTTAGGGAAGGGCTAATTAGGTGGTAAATGACTAGATGAGGGTGCAAAATAGGAGGTAAAGCTTAGGGAAATGTTTTTAGGATATGTATGTGTAGATAACAAGTGGTAGTAAGGGAAAATAATCCTCCAAATCACCAATAATCTACCTAACCCTTTATTTATGCACCCCATAAGGTGTGCTCTCAAAGTGATTGAGAATTGATCAGTTCCTACAAGATAGAAAGCATCAGTAATTAATAAAGTTTGAAAATATTATGTGTATATAATATCATGTATGTACCAAGAATGATTTCACTTTGGTAGATCTTGTAGGAGGTGTCATACTCATAATGCCTACGATTTTAACTTGGTCAACCAAAATACCATTATTACACACTATGTGATCCAAGAGAATGCCAAATGGTGTAAAAAATAAACACTTTTTTAAATTCAAAGTGATGAACATATCTTAGAATTATTCCAACATGAGTCACAAGTTGGATAGGTGTTCTTTGAATATAGAGAATACATCCCAATCATAAATATAGGGTTCTAATAAATCATGGATGAAATATTTGAATATAGTGATCATGGACCTAGATAAAATAGTAAGAGCATTATTTAGATCAAAAGGAATTAACTTGTATGTGAAGGAACCCCATTCTATTTCAAAAGTGGTTTTAGCCTAATCTTTGATTATGATAAGTATCTGATGGTAGCCACTAAATCCATCTATGAATGAATAAACTTCATTCCCTATGACTACCTCTATAGCTTTATTTGTGAAAGGAATTATAAATGGGTCATTATATAGGATCATTCAATGCCTGTAGTCCCCACAGAATCTGATATCCCCTAACTTCTTGGGTTTCACCACCGTTGGACTTACCCAATCTACCTTTCCATTGGATTTTTCCTTGCTTCCTAAATGGGTTCATTTTTAGACTTAACTTTAAGTTTAATATGGGGATTTAGCTTGTATGGTCACTTATTAATAGTCTATTACACTCTTTAATTTCAATGTGTATCTCTCCTAATTAAGGATCTACAACCTTGACTTATGAAAACTTTGTTGGGAACACATCATAATAATAATAATAATAATAATAAATTAGACTTTTTGATATCTCTTATTGTGTCCAATAATCACCCAAACTCACAAGATTTTACATAGAATCGATACCAATGTTCCCTACCATTTTCCTTAATTGTTCTTGATATATCTTGTTGGACCCACTTGGTATAGAGTTTCACAGTTCCTCTTACCTTCATGCTCCTAAATGTGTAAATTTATTAGCTATGCATATTTATTTTGGTCTATGATTTTGGAATTTCATTCCTCTATTTCTCATTTAGGTTCGAAGAAACCCTTCAAATCTAAATCTTCATCACTATCACTAGATTATGTCTATTTTTGTTATCCATGATATATTATAGTGTTTCATTAAGAACTTATCCTTCTACTTACTATCATTGTAGTTTTTTATAGTTGTGTTTAAGTCTATAGTTATTTATTCTTGTGAAGAACATTCTTGTGCATTGTTTATATCCTTTTCTCACCCATGACATAAAAATATCTTTGATTTCTATAGATCTTGTTTCAACATGGGATTCTCATCTTCAAAGACAAAGTTTTGAATAAAATTTTGTTGGTCTTATGGCCATGTCTTAATTTCCCTCTTGGATTTATGTTTTATGTACCAAGATATTGGAAGAGGTGCTAGAGTATACCTAAATACATGTACCTAATACTTCTATTCCACACTCTATGAATACCGTACATCGACACATCTATGAATATGTATTTTAGGACATTGGATTTCTAGTGAAAATAGCCATTGACTCATGATCAAAAATGTTATTTTAAATTGAGCTCACAATAATTTGAATGCATCATCCCAGTGTAACTGATTTGACCTATGTACTACCCACCAAGTCGCAACAACACCCTTTAGTTAATAATTTAATGCACTTTTCACTGATCTATATTTGGAACATGTAATTCTAATTTAGATATAAATTGACCCAAGTCCTTGGTTAAAAAATATTGAGGTGAGTGTTGCTCTGTATAAAAAACAATCCACATTAGTCACACCTCAATGTCTCCTCTTACCTAATTTAGTGTATGATTATCTGAATCACCGTTTATTAAAGATGTAGCTTCCTAAAAAAGAATATCTTACTATATTGATTCAATGTAATCCTTGTCTATCACACCCACTTGATATAACAAATATACTTCAAACCTTTTTGGTGATTGCATAGATGAAGACCTACATTCCCCTATATTAAATTATGGAACATGTTACTTTTTTATCATTGGTCTAGAATAAGGATGATCTAGTTTCTATATCTATAGAATTGGCTCTATCTCTAAGTGTAAAAAATTACAATGTCCTACTCATAGTGCATTTTTCTTAGACTCTATGCCAACCTTAAACTAGTTATTGTCCTAATCGATATAAGGTGAGTTAGGCTCTTTAGAAATGATATAGGAATTATTTTCATCTCTATTCAAGGGTATGATCATAATATTATCCCCTTGTGCTTATAATTTATTATGTATTGTGTTAATGGTCATTCACCATCATATGCCCATTTTTTTCCAATTAATGTAGGGCAGTGAATTTAATATATCTTCATATCTATGACTTCAAAGTCATGTCACATATTAATATTGGAAAATCTAAATTATACATCCTCTAGTTGCCCAATAGGTTTTACCCTTCCATAGTGTATGAGACTCAAGTCACTAGGTTTTAACTGATATTAGGTTATCCAATGGCTTCCCATATCAACTGAGGGATCATAATACTATGCTTCTAGTGTCAAATACAAAATTTATAATTTTATATCATGTTAATTCAATATTCATTTGAGAATAAACATCCCATGGCTTCTTGGCCTTTACATACCATACCACCTTGTCAGTGCATTGTTGGCCTCTTTATGCATAGGCTAAAACATTATGTAGAAGGTTTGTGATGTTTTATGATATATGTTCATTTCACATAGTACTTACCAATTTAATTAATATATTAAATTGGTAATTATGTCATCCTGTTTCATAATACACATAATTTGACCATATATTTGTGTGTCAATAATTATAATATCACCTTCATATGTAGTCTGATTTAACACCTATGTTTTTTGATATGTCAGATGTTTATTCCTCATAGGATTAGAATATTTTTCCTAATTCACCTTTCTAATGTAAATATCTTACGACATCTCTAAGGGTGTAAATCCTTATTTTGTGTGTTGATGTTGGGTGACAGCTTGCATGAATGCAAGATTCATTGGATGCGAATACACCATATTTACATTTATCACTAGTTTTTATTTTATCTAATTCTATAATAAAGGTAAATATTTTATGTTATGATTCAAAATAACTCTATAATAATCACATTTAACCTATCTTTACATATTGATTAGATAATTTTGTCCAAAGTGATTTTATTCTCCACATAGATAACAAATAATTGGTTATCAACCCTGTCTCTCATCTAGTATGTGATTATCTCCTTGGTACCCACCTCAATAATTACCGATATATCCCCCTTACTTATACTAAAAACCCCAACCTTTATGTTGTTAACCATCATATTCTCAATATGTCCTTAGGGAGAAGATGAGACCAAACTTGTCTGTTGTTTTTGGGGTGACATAGTGTTCCATGTATATTATTATTAAATGGATGGAGGAGTTTATCATATATATTACTTTATATATTAAAATTTTATACCTGTAAGGCCCTAAGGCTGATACTAAGGTGGTGTTGGCACACATAAAGGATTAATTTGAGTCACAATTATCATCTCTACATCTAGGCTTGGGGCCTTAAGTTTTAAAGCAAGGATTTGTTGTGATATTATTACAAAGACCTTATTAGTGATTTCATACTTAAATTTTTTGAAGGCTCTAATATTTTTATCATCATGATTGTGAAAATTGTATAAATTAAAATATATACTCTAAGATTTTTGTGTGTATTATTTTAGGAGATGACATTTTGTAGTAGCATGCCCTACTATATGATAAATCTCACAAAATTTTGTTTTGACTTTTAGGTAGGCATTCCTATGGTGACCCTCTTTTATGCACTCCATACACCAAAATAATAGTTTTGGCCTAATACTTTCATGTAACTCATCTATCTTATGCAAACTAACATATATATTTGTGTTGTTTTTCATAATAGGTTGCAAACTATCCCCATAATCCTCTATTTTATCTACTCAGAGCATAGCTTCTTGAGCATTCACCTTGAAAATAAACTAAATTTTAGAAATGGAAAACCTAATCCAAGGTTTTAGGCCTTATAATAACCATTGAACCTTATCTATATCCTAAAATACAAAATCCACTTTATTCATTACATCAGAGAATCTATGATAATAATCCCAAACTAATTTTCCTAACTTTTTCTAAATCTCTTTTAGATCTTTAATTTTATAACTCATACATTTATTCATTTTAATTTATCCTATCATTTGATCCTTGACATATTGAAGGATCAATTTTTTATAAGCCCTTTTGTACATTAACTCTAGAGATATGCTTGTTAGAGCTCTTATGAGCTCTCACTTCTTTGAATCCTTTGTAGTTACATAACCTACCATTTCATCTCTCAAGTTAACAAGTATTGATTGAGGTCTGAAGACCCATCATATGGTGTCAAGGTTATAAAACCTCTCATAGTGAGATCCATGTTTCATGTGCTTACACTTAAAACTACTTGCTACTGTGGGCTAGACTTTACCAATATCTTAAAAATTGTTATAAACTAAAATCTAGCCTCAATCGATTTCTTTTTATCCAGTAATTTCTCAGTGCCTTCACTATATTTTCCAAATTTATATGTAAAACAATAAAACCACACTTATGCAGTTATTGTTATACTCTTTTTTGATAAATTAGGCATAGGGTATGTGTACACTTGAACTGAATGATCCTTATTTGTGACTTTTTCCTCCTTTGAACTTAAACTTGTGACTTAACATAACTTCTTCAAAAGATTGTTCCTTTTATTCTTCAAAAAATATTCTCCCATGTAACTTTAGTCTAAAATTATCTTCTAACTGATCTAACTAATCATTTACTCTCTTTCCACTTTCT
Organism: Torreya grandis; assembly: GCA_037957365.1. Lineage (NCBI taxonomy): Eukaryota > Viridiplantae > Streptophyta > Pinopsida > Cupressales > Taxaceae > Torreya > Torreya grandis. Next base: position 649,330 of record JARHVA010007572.1, read on the forward strand.
TCCATCTCCTCATAATCCATTTTCCAATCTTTATCCATATTTACACTCTCATCTACACTCAAGCCCTATTATTTCCTAATTTCCATGCTCACCATAATATCTAGCTCCTCTCTAAGCTCTCATTAATTATCTATATTATAAATTATCTACTATACTCATATTTCTAGCTACATTAGTATTTTTATATTTATTCCATCTCTTTTGTTGTTGTAAGTCTCACTTAGCCCTAGAATTCTATTCTCATTATGTTTCTCTATGTTCTCCATCTTTTGGGTTCAAGTTCAAGTTTATCCTCTCGATTATTCATCATTTACTTTATCATCACATATATACCCATAATACCCAAAGTTACTACTCCATGTTAGTTGGGATTGGTACCATGGCCTTTTACAAAATCAAGTCACTATAAAAAATTTCCTCAAATACCTCTTATAAATAAATCATATGCATCTTTGAAGGTTATGTACCCTGGCATTGTAAATTCAATTATATATCCATTAGTGGTAGTCTTTAAATAATGATCTATTGCACTCTTTCAATAGTTGTCTAGAATTTACAAATTTAATATATTTTCCTTGGTCCAAAAAAAGTGTTGTGTCTTTCTCAGCTTGAAGCAATAATGCTCAAGTCTTGACAACTATGTTGTTAGTAACCTAAGTAATTTGTACCAAATATTTCATATATTTCACCATGTATATGCTCAATTATAATCTCTCTCACATAGCTTCCTATTTTATTTGCCTATTCTTCTACAAAGTTGTGAATTCTCTCATTTAACCATCATTCCAAATCTTTCTATCTTGGTAACCATCTTAGCATGTTTCAAAGGTCCATGCTCACTGCACCATTATTAGTAGAGGTTCCTAGAAACCCATCATAACATGTTAATATTTATTTTTGTGTGAATTAGACTATAGTTTGGAAATAAATACATAACAAAGGAACACATCATATATTCATTCTGAATAGATTTCTAGATTATCCATGAAAACACATACTTAAGGATATAATAGCTTTCATTATTATTATATAAGTAAATAGATTTATATAAAAAATAATTCAACTATGATTGAAAAAAGTATAAAATACATTCACATAACTTTGAATAAATCTTTATATTAATCTTAAATCATTCAAAAGTATTTCCCTTTACATCAGATCATTATTTAAAGATTTACAATGCTCTGTAGCTTCACATTTTAACCTTATATTTCCTCCTTTAAAGGGTTATTTTTTAATTATATTATCTTTTGATAGACAAATTTAGATATAATACATATAAAATGATATAGGTTACATAAAATTTTCTAAATCACACACTTGTCATGTATTTACACTCTATGATTCTACAGTCCTAAGTCTACTGCCAACAAAAACATAAAAATATACAAGATTAGACAAGGATAATTATATCAGCATTGATGATACAATTTTAAATCATCTTCCTATCCAAAACAACTATATCATCCATGAACCAAAATTTTCCAATACAATTTATAAATTTGATTCCTATCAAATCCAACTGTATTGACCACAACATATAAAGTGTTGATACAATATTTAAAACACTTCCTATCACATCCAACTATATTGGCCATGACACAAAAAGTGTCGATACAATCTTAAAACATTTGCCTATTATAAATCATTATATTTATCATAATACTTATGTTAGCTCAAATTTTATCAATCGTGTCAATACAGTCATACTTAGCCCAAATATTTAAAATTATATCAACACTATCAATACAAAAAAAAGTAATATATTTAATGTACACTATATTGACATGGATAATACCTTATAAAAAATTACAAAACACCTCTCAAATATCTATAACTTATCTTAGATGTCAAAATTCATGTTGTCAGATATATTTACACAAAATATGATAGCTAAGGCAATCATTATGTTGATCTTGAGGTTGATATCAAATCCATTCCTAGCATACCTCACAAGTTGGGGTGTCTTATTATTCCCATGTTTATCCTAATTTACACTTTGAAGTATCTTTTTATGCCCATCCTTACCTTTATCATAATTTGGGGGCATATAACAATGCCCATCCTTGTTCTTGATTAACCTTGTGAACATCTCACTCTTACAATGAGCCAATTATTAATAATCTTACACACATTAAAGATGAAAAAATTAAACTTCAAGAAATATTATGTGACACATCCTCTATATTTATGAATGTACCATGTTAAAGGTACATTCCTCATTATTGAACTTATTTAGATATTTACATCACATTAACACTTCTTACATGTTTTCTTATATTCTTTCATGTTGAATATTATCCTTGCTTTATATAAACCTTCAAGTCCCTTATCATTATCCTTAACACCTCTTCTTAGTTATTAGTTATTTTTTAAATTTTTACACCTCTTGGTTTTTAATTTTGTGAGTTATATGGTAATACCCTGGGGAATCAACCAGTATCTCCTCACGAACTACCATGCTCTTTATTTTCATATTTAGGACCCTTTCACCATTTTTCACACTTATTCATTTCATTAAAACATTTTTTCCTTATATTTATTTGGTGTCACCTTTTGATTTTATTTAGTCATTGATTCCCTTATGGTTCTTTGATATCCTTTTACATTAGCTTCTTCTTGGGTTTATTTGTCCATAGTTTCCCTTACTGTTCCTTGATATATTTTATCATCATTGCACCCTTTAGGTTTTTTTTATCTATTTACTATCCATTTTACACTTCATATATTTATCCTAATTATTATTTCACAACTTGGTTTTTCAATTTGTAAGTTGCATTATAAGAGCTTGTGGAATACAACTAGGCCTTCTTTACATACATCTAACTGATTTATATCATAATATTGATTCTAACCTTAGTTGGGTGTTTTTTAAGAAAGATAAGGTAATGATTTAGGGTGTTGTTTGGTCACTAATAGTTATTCATATTCTCTTTTAGTAAAACATTTTCAATATATCTACATTTTACCTTCTCTTATAATGAAACCTCAGCATGTATGCCATTATACCATCCCCCTTTATACATTATTTTTTATTAGGATAACCTAATTAATATATCCTCATCTTTTCCTTTCCTATTTTCCACCTATTATTGGGCTCCCCAATGTTAGTTTCAATATTTCACTCTT